>JADLZK010005360.1:0-267655 GCA_015847255.1 Hyparrhenia diplandra | reverse complement strand
GGTGTAAAGTTGTTAGTTATCCGTTTAGTGTTTCAAGTTATACAGGATGAGTGGCGTACTCTTGTCAGTTGTGTGGTTTTTTGCCTAGTTTCTACTTAAAAATTAGGCAAACACTTATTTTTCTCTTTAGTCTTCTAATAAATCCACGGTAAAACTTTTTGCCACCCTTCGAAAAAAACTTATTAAAATACGTCGGTACAAAAGTCATTTGTATAGTCAGTGTTTAAAACCATTTGTTACTTAGTGCAGGATTTGAGTGGGCGTTCTGTTTTTTTAATGGATAACGTTTTCGCTTGACGCCTGTATTTATATATAAAAAGGGTATTAATGTACTATCTAAGTTTAGGCTTTGACTAATAATTATTTCAGTAGTCCAATAGTTATTAATAAACTATTTTATATCAACAGTTATTTTGTACACATAGATCTTCGCCCCCAAATTCATGAATATAATATAGTTATTAGTAAACTATTTTAATAATTATTTATATGCTTTGAGCGTTGCATTCATAGTGGTTGTTGTCAAGCGCGTGTGAGCATCACCATCTCTAAGGTACTTTCTATTAAAAATTTAAGTGACAATTGCGATCTTTTACAAAAATTTTCATAATACTATGCAACATATAAAGAATTTTCTATCGTTGTGGAGCTGAAGAGTGTACAAAAGATCGAAGGTTTTTGCATAGAAAATTAAATCTAATATCATGTTTTTTGTACTGCTGAAAATGTAAATTTCTCGTTTCTGTATGAATTTTTTCAAAAACTCAACAGTACTTTTAAAGCAACACATGTTGACCAATTGAACAATAAAGCATATAGATAAATATCAATAGATTAAATGCATCGATATACGAATGTGGTACCTTGGCCTCGAAGAACAGCAGCGTGCAATGCATTTTGCCCATTAGGTCCGGAATAAGAAAGATTCCCACCACTCATGACATACAGTGACGTGGCAATGTCGAGACGTTCTAGCAAGACGGCCAGATACAATGGCGACGTGCCTTGTTTAGGGAACAAAGCCAGTTCCGAATCAGCATCCATGAGAAGTTCGACTGTGTGCTTGCAACCATGCCGGACGGCGTCGTGCAAGGCGGTCTCCTTCTTCCCATTCTCCTTCCTCACAACTTCCTTGAGCCTCTCTCCGCTGCCGCCATCGTCCTCGCCGCTGGCCAGAGCGATGAGACGAGCGACCATTCTGGGCCTCCCAGCTCGAGCAGCACAGTGCAGGGGTGTGTCACCCCTGCTGTTCTGTGCGACCAGGAGGTAACTGGCCGTGCGGTAGGCGATGTCGGCGCTCCTCAAGAAGTCGTCGCCGTCTCCACAGGTAGCCAGCACATGTAGTGCCGTGTCGCCGTCGACGGTGACACCCTCCAGAAGCGGTGCAGCAGCAGGAGGCCACGCCATCGTCATCGCCGTGTGATCGGCGCCTTCTTCGACGTCAGTCGTAGCTTCCGGTGGCGGCAAGCTTGAGGTGTCGCCCTCCAGCAATTCAGTGAATTCTTGGGTTGCCACGGCATCCACTGGTAGCCCGTGATCTTGCCTATTGAGAAGAAAGCTCAGTGCCTTCCAGGAGCCAAAGCATGCTGATACTAGCAGCAAGGGATTCATGGAACTCATTGCGGTGCCCACTATGCCGAGCCTCTGCTGAAGCGAGCAAACTACCTTGCTAAGTAATATTGTTGGGTGCTAAATGTTTAGTATGCTAGTGAAGGCCTATATATCTCAACCCCCAACCCACCCAAAAAGAAAAAGAAGAAGAATAAGAGGCGTCACTTTGATTGCGGCAGGCTCCAAGCATCTAGTAAAGTTTGTAGACCTTTACACTTTTATTTCTTCTTGTGCTACTGGGTTTGTCTTCCTCAGCTTATGTATGCTCGTCCCTCGGCTTGTGCAGATACCTTATATGGTGCTCTTTTTAATACAATAGGTTATAGGTAGCTCTCATGCTAGTTCCTTAAAAAAATAGTGGAGCCCTAAGGCCATCCTTGGTAGGAGTTCCATCTCCTAGTTTCCAAACGTCTTCATAACTTTGAAATGCAATAATTCAATTTTTTTTTAAAAAAAATAGCATGTTCTATGTCATTATCATCCTTGTTATTCACTTGCCAAGCTATAAAATATCAAGATTTTTGAGCTCTCTAGGTACCCCTTCCTTACTTATTAAGTTAAATTTCTAAATTCTTTTAGGAAAAATATTTAAAGTTACTATTTAGGGATTTGTGGTATACCACTTAACAAGTTTAGGGCCAGAGAATGCATTTTCAAAGTTCAGGGGCATGTGGTGTACCACTTAACAACCTTAAGTGTATTTTTTCAAAGTTCGGGCCTACGTGGCACACGCTTACAAGTTCGGGGCCTGTGGTGCATTTATTAACCCTTGTCTGAATCTTGTGCTTTTTCCTTACTCAGATCTATGGAACTTCTTTTGAGCTTTTTGAGCTGCGGTTGGTTCTTATACATGATAAATTTCTGTTGCCAATCCATGGGAGGGACACAATGCAATAGAGAAGGAATTGGACCGGCTAGGCTGCTGAGGACGAGGATACTTAGCTGCGACTCCTCCCACTAGTGCACAATCGTGGGGGCCTCTCATCTCTCTCTTTCTCGTCTCTCACAAACAGGTCATGTAGTGTACCCGGCCATGCTACGTACTATATATAGTATATATATTATTGTCATAGTGAGGGGGTCCAATTAATCAACCCACACTCTTTTTTTTCTCGAAAGCGTGCCCATTGACACGTATTGCATTAAGAGAAAATAAAGTTTTACACGTCGCACACTTTAGCCAAAATAATTGGCCGAAGCACACGAAAGCACATAACCAAGAATCGCCGGTAGAGAGCAGGGTTAAAATCATGTGTGTTGGTTGCTTGCGCTAGTCCTAGCAGGTGGTAGGGTTAGAAGTACATTAAAGGCGAACCGACAGTGATTGAGCTTTAATTTTCACGAGGTTAGCGGCAGACCGGCATTGCATGAAAAGCTGGTCCGTCGTTGCTGGACAACGTGGGATACGTGAAAAGCTCTCTCTCTATCTCTTTCAGGAAGAGTAGGGATGAAAACGGATCGGATAAATATCATATTTGTTTTTATATTTCTGCTCGGATTCAGATTCGAATACGGATAGTGTCAACCATGTCGGATAGGATACAATAGGATATCGACATCATAAATATGCAATTTGATTATCTCGGATACGAATATGGTACCGGATATTGAATATTCGAATTCGGATACGGACGAATAAAAACCCCTCTAAAGGAATTCGGTCTCGAATACGGTCGGAAAAAATATTCGTACCATTTTCATCCCTAAGG
The DNA here is from genome assembly GCA_015847255.1 of Hyparrhenia diplandra. Lineage (NCBI taxonomy): Eukaryota > Viridiplantae > Streptophyta > Magnoliopsida > Poales > Poaceae > Hyparrhenia > Hyparrhenia diplandra. Next base: position 264,335 of record JADLZK010005360.1, on the reverse strand, counting down.
AAGAGCATCACATCACACACCACATGCAAGCACATGTGTCAATCAAAAGTTACAAGAGGGAGTGAGTGGGAGGAACAGAATGCAGCGCATAAATCCAGGAATGCATGTGAGCATCTCCATTCTCCAGGCTCCATCGTGCCATTTGCAAAATCTGCAGCGTGTCACAGCGTTCGATGCATGCAGCGTGGCGTGCTCAAGTCTCGAAATAAAGCATGCATTGGAAGTTAAATAGTGCAAAAAGAAAAAAGAAAAAAAAGAGAGAAGGTATTGGCAAGACCACAAAGTTGCCGACGTATTGTGGATTGGGCCGTTGATGCGGGACATGAATCTCTACGAGCGAGAGGCAGTCAGGGCAGCCGTTGGCGCGGTCATTGGTTAATAATAGAGCCAAGTACTTAATTATAAATCAAATCATAAGATCTAAGCTTTAAAATAGTTATCTTCTTCTATTTATCTATAATTTATTATTATTATTACGTGACACCTATTTCCTATTATCTTTCCTTTTTTTTTCTTCTCACTGCTTCCTCCGTTCTAAAAAAAACATGCAACTATGAGAACCGTGTCGGTCAAGACATGCCAACTTTTGACCGAAGTTTATAGCAAAAAAGTATTCGCATTTATGTCTTGAAATAAATTTATTATGAAAATATATTTCATAAGTAATCCAATGGTGCTTATTTTTTTTCTCATAAGTATCAGTATTTTTTTTCATATAATTGTAGTCAAATTTCAAAATGTTTGACTCCTCGGGATATGAGAATTGCATGTTTTCTAGAACGGAGGGGAGTATAATTTTATCTGGACCTACCACACTGCATATGTTTTCATGTCCATCTTCTTGCTTGGAGTCTCTCTTCTCTCATCCATGGATCCGTACTCATCATCGTTAAGATCTACCACCTCAACACCAGCATTGTCGCTCTCAAGAGCTCCAAGGCTAGCTAAAGCAGCCTGCATGACATTACAATAGGTTATAGGTACCTCTAGTAGCCCTTATAGTCAAGTTTGTAGACCTTTACACGTTTATTTCTTCTTGTGCTAATGGGTTTGTTTTCCTCAGCTTATGTATGCTCGTCGCTCGGTTTGTGCAGATAGCTTTGCATGGTGCTCTTTTTAATACAATAGGTTATAGGTAGCTCTAGTGGAGCCCTTATAGCACGCTGTACACTTTGCCTTGATCCTCCTTACACAGCAAAAGAACAATACAAAGATACCCATTATTTTCCAAATTCATGTTAACATATATCGGCCAACGGTGTAGGAATGCCCACTCTCGGGCATATGAGAAAACAAAATCCAAAGAAAAAGAACAACCAGTTAACCTCACCGTATGTACACTCGGCAAAGAGATCCTCTTTCGAGTACCTGATAGAAAACACTCGACAAAGTCTTAGACACTCGGCAAAGCGTGGGTTTTGGGTAGTATGTCCTCCAAATAATCTGTGAAAATCACGTAAGTACTCAAAGAAAGTATTGTTCCAACTTTGGGTGTATGCAAGGTTTCGGCACTAAGCGCACATATGGTATATGTATTACAAATATATTTCTGTGAGATGTGAAAAACCATTTTATATATTAGATATTTAGATATAATTTCCTCACTATTTATAGCCAATATTTGGAGCCCACGAAAACATACGTGCTAACAATTTATTACAAGAAATCATAAAGTACGGCCGCAAAAATAAAAAACCTCATTAGGTTGGGAGTCCATATCATTTTCCTATTAGCTTCTTTATTTTGTCCGAATCTTGTGCTTTTTCCTTACTCAGATCTATGGAACTTCCTTTTGAGCTGTGGTTGGTTCTTGTACACGATGAATTTTGTTGCCCACTACTACATATTTGTACATCTGTCGGAATCCAGTCCACCGGCAGTTATGACCGATTGAGGCGCGGAAAAACCAAAAATCCATGGACTCGATCAATATCGGCGGTGAAGATTTACATCACTACCGGGTTGAATCCTTCCCCTAGTTGATGATCTTGATGGCCCGAGAACCTTTGCCAGTGCGAAATAAGAACCGACAACGGTGAAGACCAAGCAACAGTAAAACCAAATGGTAGAAAAAAGAAGATCGACATGCATGAGATTAACAAACGCCTTCATTGGAACACAATATATAGTATATTACAAACACACAAATAAACAAGACAATTTCATAAAAATAAAAGAAACCGGCCTAGGCACGCCTTCTTGGCCGCCGCTGGCGACTTCTGGCGGCCACCTTGGCCTCGCCTCCATCTCCTCCAAATTTGGCGGTATCCTCGGTGAGGATATTGGCCGGGGAGTCGATGCATGGGCGTGAAGTTGACCTTCTCCACCAAGGGCAGATTCACCCTTGACAGGGACAACTTCAGCGGCTAGGATGTTGAGCTTGTTGAGGGCGGCATTGAGGCGCTCCACGGCCTGTATCTCCTCCCGGTTGGCGTCCATGTCGATCGTCGGCGTCCGCGACCAGGCTGCTGTGAGCGGGTTATGGAAGAAAAGTTATTGTTCGACAACGGAATCGGGGGTATAAATAGTAACCAGCGCCGTGGCGTTTCCCAAAAAGTCGGCTCTCGTCACTCAAACGGCAACCGGCTGCGCCCAATGGCCGTCCCCTCGACACTTGAATGGCGACCTGCTGCGACTGCGTATTCCACTACACCTAATTCCGAGCCCCGGGTTCGATGCCCCACCGAGGCGATTATAATGGTTCATTTTTACCATTTTTTCATTGAACGGTGCTCAAGTTTAGGTTCGAAATCAACTTTAAATGATATTTATTTTAACTACCATATAGTACTAAAATATCAACTGTTTTGCGTATTTAATTATAATTGCTCGTGAACTGGAAACGAAACAGAATTTGGGACAGAGGGAGCAACACTTGACATTAATATATATATATATATATATATATATATATAAACATAAAAATACCAAATATAATTATCATTGATAAAAAAGGGGTCATCGACTGTGTAGTCGTCGTCGTCCTCCTCCTCCTCGCTGGCGTCGTCCTTCTTGGCGATAACCCCTTGATGAGGATATCGTCCAACTCCGCCACTTTAGGCGTAGTGATTGGCCTTCTCATCCAGTGGGTCTTCCACCTTTGGAAGAAGGCCATGGCTGTTGGCCAGCGAATTGAGCTTCTTGAAGGCATGCTTGAGACGATCGAGGGTGAACTCCGCCTTGATGCACTCTTGCATGCGAGGTCGAGGACAATCGGCCGCCTCCTCCAGCTTCTTCGCTAGAACTGCCATGGGATCTGACTTAGGGGAGGGTGGGACGTAGTCCTCAAAGTCGTTGTCGGACGACTCCGCCGACCTCGGGGTCGGCCGCCGCCGCCTCGAACTCCTCCCTGGTGCACTTGTTTGATCTTGAGACTGAGACAACCATGATGTTGTTGAATGCTTCGAGAGTGTGCCTGGGTTACAAAGTTGGAATGGATGATCAACTCCATGATTAGAGGGGCTTAAATAGTGCAGAACCGACAGTGATTAACAATATGAAGAAAAAATAAATATATTAGCTAAAATTGATTTATTAAAATCACTCCTTTATCTCAACGTGGTATGAAATATCACTACTGGGTTAGAATTGAGACCCGACAATGATTTCACATTGTCAACGGATGAACAGTTTCCCCATGATGGCCTGACCACTGCACCAATGTAGAAGCACTGCTGCCACATTCTCCGTACCACGGCCATGGTGCTTTGTTTATGCGGTGCTAACTACTATCCGACAGTGATCAATCATTACCACGGCCACGACCTCAACCACGGCATCTAGCCTATAAAAACGGCTAGTGCGGCGCTTAATTTTGCACCTCAGTTCTCTTGGTCCTCTTTATTGATACTCCTCATACATTACTCTTGATATAGTTGCCGTGTTCTTCTTCCTCGATCTTCTTTTTGCTATTCTCCACATACATATATCGTTCTTATTCATCTTAGTCTACCAAAATGGTTCACACAAGAGGTGCTAGAAGAGTCTTACTGAAGATTAAGCAGTGCTGAAGGTTAGAACTGTTGTGAGGTTCATGGAGCCATCCGGTCCTATGTGCTCTAGAGTGTGGACTCTGAATTAATTTACAGTTCACAAGAGACATAGCATCCTCCAAAGAAGATTATATAAATCCATGAAATCTGCTTTGGAGTCCAGTCATGTTGTGTCTCTTGTGGATCCACAGCTTTGCTCTGCTAGGGAAAAGAGAAACTTCGGAGCTCAGCTTTGCTCTCTACTGTTAGGGAAGAGATAAGCTTTGGTATGCTTGTCTGTCTCCTCCAGAGTCTTGCTGTGGTAGATGTAAATCCAGAGTCATGCCCTTCCTCATTAGATCGAGCACTGATGGGACATCAATGGGCACTGATGGGACCTCAACGGGCTCCGTTGGGCACTCAAGATCGCAGCAACAGTGCGGCAAATAATGCCATAACCTTCGACATTTTTCAATTTAAATGTGTTTGTACACTTTGATGACAACATTGATCTATTCGAGGATTAAAGGTCTTTGTTATCATATACATAACTTTTAAGGTCTTTGTTATCATATATGTAATCGGATCTATATGTATTTCTATTTGCTTCTCTATATAATAAAAATATCGAACATTTTGAATGGATGTTTGCATTTATATATGATCCAGACACAGTTCTTATTTTTTTCATAGTAAACATCATTCAAACACAAACAAAGTCGCATTTATGATCCATCGTCAGGGAGACAATTACACAAAACTACTCAGTCAAACGAAAATCACCAGGAGACAATTACACAAAACTACTCAGTCAAACGAAAATCACCACGTACTGATAGTAGCCATGATCGACACCTCATTCTCAAAATTACTAAATATATCCCAGATTAATCGTTGGAAGCATGCATGCAAAAGCTACAAACGCATTCTTTTTTTAAGGGCTCACTGGGGAAAACTCCCCACCTATTTTTGTGTATATATATATATATATATATATATGGAAATTACAAAGTACAACAAGTAAATGAAGAGATTACAAGAGATAGGCATGCACAAGGAGTGCAAGGGGGCAGGGGAGAGCAAAGATTTTTAGAGCTTGCAAAGCTCAAAAGAAGAAAACAAAAATCTAAGCTATATTCTCCAGCTACAATTTGATAAGGCCCGCATGGCCTGGCTTTGCCTTGATGCAAATCAAGTCAATCTCATTCTTGAAAATAGACCACCAGCTGTGCAATGTACAATTCACACCATCAAAGGTCAGTGCATTCCTTGTCTTCCAGGATTGCCCAGCGCACAACAATGAGAATCTCTCTGAAGATATTGCTTCCAAATGTTATCCTTGCATCAATGATCATGTCTAGTGGTGGCAATGCAAGATTCCAGATTATTCCAATTTTGTTCTAACAGCTGGAGCTAAAGGGGCAGGTGAAGAACAGGTGCATACTTGTCTCTTCAATATCCGAGGTTACACAAGGCACGGGAATATGAGCTCGAGCCATATTTTTTCTTTTAGAAGATTTCTAGTGCTAAGTCTATCTTTTTAAAAGCAACCAAAAGAAAATTTTCTGTTTTCCAAGGGCACTAGATGACCACATCCAACTGAAGAGAGGTGATGCTTCCTGTGTTCCTTGTAAATGCTTGTAGGCCTATTTGGAAGTGAATTTTGAATTCGGATGTAACACCATCTACCATTGATATTTAAATCCCATTCATTAGATCAATAAGAGTTTGGAGATTTACCAATTCATCGACAACTTGAGCACTCGGTGGAAGGAAGAAATTTCTGCTCGGATCACTGTCAATAAAATATCTAAAGGAGCAGTTTGGCTTTACGACAAAAGAGAATAAATGGGGAAATAGATCTCTAAGGTAGTTGTCACTCCAAATATCTCCCCGAGAAAAGTGCAAGAGTATCCTTGACTAGGGTAACAGATTGACATTCCTCTGAACTCACAATGCAGCTTTAGCACATCTTTCCACCAAAAAAGAACCTATTAGTCTTCTGGCATGTGGTGGAGAGTTGTGATTCTGGTAGAGTTTTTCGAAGTCAACTTCACCCATGGTACATCAGCTTTGTTATAAAAGTTGTAAGGAACTTTAAAAGCAGAGCCTTGTTTTGGGTGTCAATGTCAATGATACCGAGCCCACCTTCTTCTTTAGGTCTACAAGCCGGCTCCCAAGCAGCAAGACAAGTTCCCCTTCATTAATATCCCCATTGCTCCAAATAAAGTGCTTTCTATATCTATCAACTCTTTCAATAACCTGGAGGAGGGTATCTGAGTGTGCACATATAATAGGTGGGCATTGCACTAAGAACTGAATTGACCAAGAGAAGTTTACCTTGGTAAGATAGCATCTTGCTGAAACCATTCATTCTGGTTTCAATTCTATTCATCCTTAAACAAACACATTCTCAAAATTACTAAATATATCCCGTTAATTGGACAATCACTTCGATTAATCGGGTATCAATAGAGCACCTAAGGCGGTGAAAGCGACTTCATTGTCATTTCAGAAATAGATAGTGATGTCACTTCGGTATAATATAAAATCAACACATGGTCACAAGGTTTAACTAGGAGGCAAATCAATGTGTAGGTTGCTGCAAAATCACCGCAAACTTTTCCTGAGGTGTGCACATGGCATGTGTGAAGGAACCCACGAAGTTTGAGATTTTTTTGGATTTGGTTTGGTACTTTTTTTCGGTTAAATTGAATTTCTACACGACACCACCGAGTAATTATAGGTTGAACTGGGGGTTACCCACGAATAGAGCCGTAATGGTGCCAAAATTTTCCACATGGTCTCATGTGCCCTAGGAGGCAAATCACTTTGTAGGTTTGGTACAAATTCTTGTGTTTTAAAGGTGTAACTAACCTTCTTCTATCACGTTTAGCACCTAGAAAAATATAATAATAAAAATATTGATAAAAAACTCTAAGATCTTGTGTGGGGTCATAATTAGGGTATGGTTGTTAAAAAAAATTCAAGCCATTTTGACAATGTGGAATTACACATGCTTCACAAAGGTACATGACCTCTTTTCAAATGAACCATGACTACCAACCTAAATTCATAAGCTTCTCACAAAGGTACATGACCCCTTTCAGCGAACCATGACTACACACCTAGATTCATAAGCTTCGTGTGGGTGATCTTCCTTCTGGTGTCGATTAGTCTCCAATTTTTTCCCAGGCTTGCACATGCAATGTGTGAAGTTACCAGGGAAGTTTAAGATTTTTCGTAGTTTGGTTCGTACTTTTTTCAGTTAAATTGAATGTTTACACGACGACACCAAAAATTATAGGTTGAAAACTGGGGCACCCACGAAAAGAGCTAGAATGGTACTAAAATTTTCCACATGGTCTCATGTGCCCTAGGAGGCAGATCAATATGGAGGTCAATGCAAAATTCTTTTTGTTCTCATGATGTAACTAAGCTTCTTTTTGGTGGAGAGATATTTCTAAACTAGTGATGAAATTTAAAGCTATTGCACAACCTGTTATACATGATGGCACAACTTGTCTCCTGTGGCATGACAACTGGGATACAAGTACAACTCCCCTATCCCAAAGATTTCCCCACCTTATGTCCTATGCTAAAAAGGAGTACATTTCTGTCTCCCAAGCACTGCAAACCAATCCTCTACATGACCTCTTTCATCTGCCCTTATCAGTCGAGGCTTTTGATCAGTTCAACATCTTCACTGTTTTGCTTCATGATATTGACTTGCAACAAATATCAGACTCGTGGGTTTACAAGTGGGGTCCTGTCTTTACTTCTAGAAAAAGCCTATAATAGATCTATGATTGGACATAGACAAGTGCATTCCTCTTTTAGATGGCTTTGGGCTTCTGCTTGTCAAAACAAACAAAAGGTTTTCTTTTGGCTCCTTCTACAGGACAGAGTAAGCACAAGATCCTTGCTTCGAAGGAGGAATATGCTTCTCCCGAATTATACTTGTGTTCTCTCTGCCATTTGAACATTGATGAAGATTTGCCACACCTATTCTTTCATTGTCCATTCTCAGCAGCTTGTTGGAATATGCTATCCCTCGCTATCCCGATGTCTTCAGATCCTACTGTAGTTATTCAGGGCCTAAAAGATCAATTGGTTGTTCCTTGTTTCATGGATCTTATAGTCACAATGTGCTGGTCCATCTGGACAATGCGAAATGATGTAAGCTTCAAAGGAATTCCCCACTCTCTTCGGCGTTGCAAGGAAGTTTTCAGGAAGGAGATTGCTCTAGTTTTACTCAGAGCAAAGCCTAGTTAAAAGATCTGTTTAGAATTATGGCTATGCTCTCATTTGTAACTTGCTTTATTTTTTTCCATACCTTTTATGTATCTGGAAGATACCTTGTAAATTTTGTTTTCAGTTTAATAAAAGCCCAGTAGGGGGTTTTCCCCTCCTGTTTCATCATAAAAAGAAAAAAAAGAAAAAAAAAGAGAAGAGAAGCAAAGTCGAACAGCAGCACATACAAACATCATATGAACGTTGAATGTGCACTTCCTCTGCACTTTCCTGTAACTAGAATCACACACAGATAACCAGGTTTACATTTTGCAGCAAACGACCAGCAGTACGACCTCATCAAGCAGGCTATAAAAACTGAGCTTGCTGGAGTGGATGTTCATCACACAAATCTAACAATCAGTTTCTGTAATGTACATCTACCTACCTACATATGGCGGCATCCATGAACTGTTTGTTAGTACGGCATCTAGCCTATTTTTTATCACCTTCTACTTGCTCTTTTGCTCCTGTAACTGCTTAGAGTCGAGAGCCCCCCTGCGAATACTGACATCTCGAGGGTGGGGACGAGGGCTGGATCGACGGGAGTGGAGAAAAGAAGCTTGTGTTGTTGTTTGGGAGGTCAAAGTCATATAAGTCATCTGTGAACATAGAAAATTCAGCATCATCGTTTCTGAAGTCCAGTGGCAATGGAATGTCCCTGCTGGATTCAAGTCTTTCAGGCTCAAGCACCACACTGTCGAGGTCTGTCAGTGATTTGATTTGACGCTCCAGAGAAGCAATTGTCTTCTGGCACTCTGCGAGCTTCCCAGCTGCGTTAGCGAGCTCCTTCTCCTACAAAAATGACAACATTTTGACTTGAATTCAGTGATGCTAATGGTCTTGTTTGTCAATTGTCCTCTGAAATAATATGCTTAAAGTACTATAAAATTCATATGGGTGTATTAGGTTCAGATGCTATAGAAAGGGAAGAGATTTATTTACCTTCTTAACCTTCAGATCTCCATTCGAGTTTGCAAGCCGCCACAGCTTTGCATCCCGACTATCTCTTGACAACTGAGCCTCCAGCTTTTGGCATTTCTGTTCATACTCTTCTGACAGCAATCTCTCCTGCTCGATCTCCCTATAGAGCAAGCTCACCTTGTTTGTCAATTTTATGAGTTCCCTATCTGCTGTTTTAAGTTTAAGATCCATAGCCATCCTATCTGACTGCAAAGTCTCTACATTGGCAGTGAATTCGTTAGTTAAAGACGTCTGCTCCTCGAGTTTTGCTTCCAATGACTCCACCTTCTGGCTGAGAATTTTGGCGTCCTGATGTGCTGACTCTGCTTCCGACTCCAAGACCTTCTTTACAGCCTCTAGAGCTTCTAGCTGCATCTGGAGCTCTGCAGAAAATACCTTCTCCTTTTCCACATCATGCTCGAGTGCAGTCACCATGTCACGCAGTTTTGCAGCTTCTGAGTTCACTAACTGGAGTTGTTCCTCTAACGATTCTTTAGCAGACTCCATAGAATGAGCTCTCTCTGCTTCAATCTTCATCTCTAACTGTGCTGACAATTCCTCATGAAGTGTCTTCTCCTTTTCTAACTCAATCTGTAGTTGTTTTGTGATTTCTGCCAGTTTCTGTATTTCAGTGGTTGCTGAAGACAGCTGTGCCTCCAAGGATTCTTTAACAGCCTCAGCAGTTCTTGCTTCTTTAATTTTCACTTCTATGTTTGCTGCAAGCTCTTCACACAATGCCTTCTCTTTCTCTACCTCATCCTCGAGTGCTTTGATAACATCTCTAAGCTTCCCTGCTTCATTATTCACCGAACACACCTGTGCCTCCAATGATTCTTTAACTGCATCCACAGCTGCTTCAACCTTTATCTGTAACTGTGCTGTTAAGTCTTCATGCAGTGCCTTCTCCTTTTTGACCTCATTCTCTAGTGCTTTGACAATGTCACGCAGTTTCCCCAATTCAGTGTTTGCTGAACACAGCTGTGCTTCCAGTTCTTCTTTAGCATTCAACATGGCTTCTGCATTTTCTTTCTGCTGCACAGAAAGATCTCTCTCAGCCTGAACTCTCTCTTCCAGTGATGCCACAGTGAGCTGAAGCTCTGTAGCTTGTGCTGACATCAGTTCTAACTGCGACTCCAACTCTTTCTGCTCCGCATTTTCCTCCAATGAAGCTACAGCCATAAGTAACTCCTCAACTTCTACAGATTTGGACTCCAACTGCAACTCCAAAGCCTTCCTCTCAGAGTCCAAACGCTCCACATCTTCCAAAGCAGAAAGTTTGGAGTCATTTGCTGATTCCAACTGCATCTGCATTTCGACCAGCCTGTTCTTTGCCGCCACTAGCGCATCGCAAGAAATGTCAAGCTGATTTCTAACCTCCATAAGTGCCATCTCAAGCTCCCTTTTCTCGCTTGAAATTGCTTCAAACTTTTCCTGCAAATCTGCGACCTTGTTTTGCAACTCTTCAGTTTCGACTTTCAAGGAGCTGCTTCTTCTGCGACAGCCTTGTCAGAATCTGTTTCCATTTCAAAGTTAGAGCTTGTGCCGTCTGATTCAGGCAATGCAGCTAATCTTTCCATCTCAAGGAAATCATCCATTATGTCAATCTCAACGGCATTGTTCACAGTATTTCTTGAACCATCCTTGCCATTCTTGAACTGATCAAGCTCAGTAATCAAAGCCGACGCCCATGAGTCGGAATTTTGCAGATCATTATCAACACCCACCATATGGTCTCCATGGTCAGATTGGCTGTCAGTCAGTGATTCCATGCAGCAATTGTTTTGTGTAGACCTAGAATTATTGATCAGTGTTGTTTTCCGTGTTAGATTCTGAAGCCTGCGGCATTCTGCCTCAATCCTGGCAATCTTTTTAACACTTTCCAAGTGTTGTTTACTTGCTGTCTCCGCTGCTTGGTTGCTCAGATCTCTTTCCAACATTAGTATCTTCAGATCCTTGGACTGTACAAGAAGTTTGGCCTTGAGATCTAAATTCTCTTTCTCAATTGCCTGAAGCTTGGCCTTAAGGTCCAAGTTCTCTCTCAATTGCCTGAAGCCTTTCTTGTAGATCATGCTGTAACAGCATGGAAGATGACGCTTCTGATCTGGTCACTTCCAGCCGCTTTGTTAGCTCCGCTATATGGTTTTGGAGCTCCGGTTTTCCAGACTGCGGCACCAGAGATTTGGAAACTATTTCACGGATTTTATCCTCTTGCTCTTCCCTTGCCAGCCGCAGTTGCCTGACACATTCCTTGAGGGCTTCATCTAGGTGGCTGACTTGATCCTGGAGAGAAGCATTCTTCTGACAAGAAGCTTCAAGTAGCCCCTTCAGAGTAGTAACTTCAGCCGGCTTGTTCCCAACCTACAAAAGAAGTTTCAGAAACAATATTAAGAGAACGGATACGATGAAAGCAAACTTCTTACACATGCAAATTTAAGATTGTCATTCATTACTAGAAAAAAATGAAATGAATCTAAATCCTCATAATGACTTTATATGTTCAATTATAAAAACTAAATATTTTTTGCACTCATTTCTAGAGAATTTACTAAGGAGCAAATGTTACCTGCAACAGCCTCTTCTGTGACTTTAGCATGCTGCTTCACCAAATCCTCTTTTGCTCTGATGGTCGAAAAGCGCAGCAGAAAGTTTGTACTTCAAACTCTCCAATGTCTCTTTGATCTCCTCATCTCTAACATTGGAGGATACATGTTGTTCTAATGATTGACCATGCTCTGGATTAAAATTGTTCAAATTGACCCCTGCTGCTAGCTTGCCATTCAAGGATCTTGCTGCTCCATTTTCTTGGCTGTAATCATACTTACTTCTTGAAGAGGCTTCGGGGATTGAGATTGACCCTGAAATCACAAAACATTATCTGAGATGAGATCGGACTTAAATCTCATGATTTAACATATAGACCACTATTTTCATAGAAAGAGTGAATCATTTGTTGCAGCATTCAAACTGTGTCCCAGAGCTAGCACTAGAAGTTATCTATGTCTAGACTAAGTTAAAAAATCCTTAGGTGACATACTCATCACACAAAATCACATTCTTCCAAGGAAATGCAAAGATTCTGATTGCTACCAAAAAGTACATTTAATGTGATTGATGTTGGGTAACTTAATTCAACAGTTTTTAAAGACGAAGGGGAGACAATAGGCTGAAAAATAAGGATGAGCAAAATCTTAATCCCTCAAATCTACTCATTGTTTATTTATATTGCTAACAAAAGAAAAAAAAAAATTAAGAAGACCCGATAGATGATCATGTTAGCAAACGAAATATGAATTTGCTATAGTTAGAAATGACTAAACACTAAACAGTGTATCAACCAGCCAAACATCAGGGTGAAAGGTAATGGCAGATCAAGTTTAAAAGAACCCCCCACTTGAGTTAATTAACCTAACTAATAGACAACTACCAATGAGTTCTAGCGTCAGTAAAACTAAAGAATGCATGATTCCTGGGTAAAATTCGAAATGAACTGGACACAATTACCCAAATATTAGGAAACTTCCTCCCTAGGAAATTCCACTGTTCTAAAACTGAAAAGAGTTACAGTTTTCAACAAAATATGGTAAACTTCAAATACATTATCATGAAGTAAAGTAAAAAAGTAATAACTGCAACCAAACTGTATTAGTGAAATGAAAAAATGTACAGGACACAAATTAAGGCATGGTGCTGAACCTGATCATCAGAGCACTGCTCGGAATGCGACGACACAGACAAAGTGCTGTCACTACCCCCGGGGCTCTTATCCGATGACTTGCGCCTCCAGAGCCAACCCGCGCGATCCATAACCATGAACCACTCAATCAAAAGATGAAAAGCGGCTCTTCTGCTTTCTCCCTCTTCGGGGCTACCACCATGTGCAAGTCAGAGAGATCAACACATGGCATTGGAGAGACAGCTGTGCACCAGAAGCGGAGATGCTGATTACTACAACTGAATTTAAAAAGCATGCGTATAAATTTCATTACAACTTGAGAAAAATGGTAACAAATTGTGGAAGATGCAGTTGTAACTAACATAGAAGAAACTGTGAAAGGTAGAGTATTTTTTTTGAACTAATAATATTCGTAGCATGATGGTCCAAAGGCAGAGATAGCAGCTGATCCTTCTCTATCAGACCATTTTGTTAACTAAAACTAACACGTCGATACAACATAAGCATCCAAATTCCTTGGGTCCGGATAGAATGAATCCAAACAAATACTCGTATGCGTGTTCCACACATCTGTTGAGGAGGAGAAGGACATCTCGCCTAGGATGATTCAACTTGGCAAAGAAAAACAAGAGAAAATAAATTTGGTCCCCGTCAACATGTGCAGCAAACCACCGGTTCCCCTTTCTTTAGCACAAGTTGGCAGCACTTTGACACACACTGACACTGCGTATCATCATCAGCAGCAGCAGCAACACGAAACCCGACCACGGTAGAGTAGAATCTCAGCAAAAACAGGCGACGGACATCCCCAAAAAACAAAATGCAATGAAAATCTATCAAAGAACACCAAAAGAAGTAGAACAGTTTACAGGCATTGCTGTAAGGGTAAGCAGGACTAGAAAGATTAGTTCGTTCATTCAGAAGTACGCCCCCTGTCGCATCAGAGCTATAGTAGCAACAAAAGGTAGTACTCCACTAATCGCGAAGAGCTGACAAGTAGTACAATTCAATCTTTCTCTGTTTCGACTTTCGACGGACCAATTGGTAGGGGAAACAGAAACATAACAAACTTGTGGCCACCGACAAGTCCCCATTCCATTCCCCAGCTGAAGAAGGAGGCGGTAGAGAAATCAAAATCCATCGGCGGCGAGCATAGAGGGAGGGAGGGGAGGGAGGAGCGAAGAACAGAATAAGCACATGGCTGGCACAGTCTGAAATCAAGCACCTATTACTGAACCCCCGAGACGAATCCGGCGCCAATCGATTCAAAATCCCATCTTATTTCCTGGAGCCGAACCTACCCAACATCAGCGGAGAAACCGAAACTCCATGGCGGAGCAGTACTAAATTGGGAAGCAAAGCAAGAAGAAGCACGGACGATTGGGAGAGAGGAGGAGAAGAGAAGAAGCCATGAATGGCGGGCGGCATTGATAGATAGATACCTGAGCGGAAGGCGGAATTAAACGGGTGCACGGAGAATGCCGCGCATCACACACAGGAGCAAGCGCACAAGGACAGACACCCACACCCACCCTCGCTGTTCTCCGTGAGAGAACTCAACTCCTCTCCTCTCTCTACCCTCCCTATCCCTAACTCGATCCGCTTTAGGTCAGTAGGACAGCGCGGCGCAGGTGGGATTGTAAAAGCGGCATTGCCCCGATGCCCCGGCCAGCTCACTGCCTGCTCACAGTCACAGGACGAGGACGAGGAGAGCGCAAGGAACAAGCAAAGGCGGACAAGCGCGACTGCGCGAGCGCAAGAACACGAGCTGCTGGCTTGGGAGAGAAGGGGGAAAAGGCGAAAGGGACGAGTTACTACTAGCGGGCACCACCGATCCACCGCACCTCACCCTCAACTCACCTGCGGCTCTCCTCTCTCGCCATGTGAGGGGGAGTCCACAGGCGGCAACACACACAGCGGCTGCAGGTACGGCGGGGCCGGTGGTGGTGGGGGAGCTCTGCTCGGCTGTGCTGCTCGGGTCGGCTAGGAATCGGATCTCCTTCGTCCTCGAATGCTCGCGGGCCTCGAGGCGACGCGGAGTGGAGCTGCGTGGCGTGGCGTTGCGCGCGTGCGACGGTGCATCGGAGCGAGCGATAAATGCGAGCATCCAAAGCCGCCCACCCCGCATCCGAAACGAGAAAAATGAAATGGAGTAGCAGTACTAGCAGCAGTAGTACGTACCGTAGATACGGTCGGAATACTAGGCGGCGCCATTGGCGTCTTCCTCCTCCAGTCCTCCTGCTCCGTCTCGCTCGTTCTGATCAGCTAGCGCTCCTGCCCTTGCTCCTCCTTCCCTTCCCCTTCCTCTTCCTCTTCGTATTCCCGCGCGGGGTGTTCAAATCGACGGACAAGCAAAGCTAATGGCAGGCAGGCAGGCCACTAGTACCTGCTGTGTGCTTTCCTCTTGGTCCCCCTCCCGGACTCCTCGTTCTTCTTCTCTCTATAGCTCAGCTGCCATGACCGGCCGACCTCAACTAGTCGACTGCTGCATTGAGTACGGTTGCAGTCTTGCAGACTGGTGGTTCTGATAGGATTAGGATTACTAGTGATTAGCAATAGTAGTGCATTGGTGGGTGAAGTAGATTAGATAGTGTAGTACTCCCCTCCGTTTCACAATACTTTGCGATTACCGACCCGGAAGTCAACACTTTCAAACTAAAAGAATTATTAATTAAAATATATAAATATTTATCTTAAGTAATTAATATCATCGGAAAGATCTTTAAGTCTAGTTTTTTAATAAATTTATTTTAAGATATAAAATGTTGCACGTATTTTCTACAAATCTAGTCGAAATTGAAGCGAATTTGACCGACACGCCCCATAGTTGCAGAACTATTATGGAACGGAGGAAAGACTACTCTGTACTACTAACCACTGCTGCATTAGCCGTTCAAGATTCTGTCTGACTGATTGCGAGATTGCAGCGACGGGTTACGGGACGCGTGGGCGGGATTCCTGTCCAAAACTATTTTGAACTGTACGTTCTGCACTTCTTCTGCTCTCCTTCCTTAAGCCTTTATTTATTTTTTTCTTCTTTATTTATTTATTTATTTATTTATTTATTTATTTATTTATTTATTTATTTATTATATTGGAGACGTAACGTACAGTAAGGTTTTGTTTTGTTTGTTTTTCTCTGATGAGGCGAGACGTGTAAGGTTTGTTGTGTCGATGCAAGAGCGTTGGTTGAGACTTTGGAGTGCAGGTAGGCCGGCGGGAGAGGAGGGGGTTTGGCTGTTTTCGTGCACCTGACGACGGTTGCTGTCCGCTTGTCGGTCCAGCCCGCCATCTTTTTCGTCCTCCGCCTTGGCGCATGTGCCCGGGTGGGCCCCACGTCCCCCCTTTGCCGCTTGGGCGGTTGCGCAGTCATCGCTCCCGGGCGGCCGTCGCCGTCCGCCGAGCAGCGGATCCGTCGGTCGGTCGACACGGACGCCAAGAGTACTGTAGAGAACACAACGGCAACGGAACGGAACGGAACGCCGGCCAGCCCAGGCACAGCACCCAGCCATTTCATTTTTTATTTATTCCAACGAAAGCCAACAAAGGCACCATTTCCGAGAATGAACGAGTGAACGAACGAAACAAACGACAGCAGTCGGGAGACTGACGGTGGAAGTGTACTGTACTACAGTACAAGGATGAGGATTAAAAAACTGTGACAGTCGTTTGGATTGGGAACATTGATTTCTACCGCTTTCTCTGTTTCACAATGCCCCCCCAAAAAAAAAGTGTAGCTGTGACTTTGTGACAGTATTAGATCGTAGTAGAGGCTGAGAAAATAATTGCTCTTACTTTATTACTCCCTTTGTCCTAGAATTAATTAATAGATTTCTAAAATTGTCTTTAAGTCAATCTTTTAAAGTCTTGACCGAATTTCTAAAAAAAAACCCTAAAGCCTAAACCTTTTTAGGATTTCAGAAATTGATTTATATTCACGGACAGAGGGAGTACTTTATAAAAAATCTGATTCCTACATCCTAAAGTTAAAACAATGCAGAATACAAATCTAACCACCAATGTAGGATTTTTTTTTTTTTTTTGTTAACATTAACATCTCTAGCTAGCTCCAAACAAGCTAGAGGGCCTAGAAGCCTGTTTAGCCTTATCTATGTGTTAGAGTAGATTACTATAAATAAGGTTATATATAAACTATGTTAGTTTTACACCTCGCTACGTGTAACTTGAGGTACAGCCAAACAACCGGTTAAAAAGTGTATAGTACGCGTATCTTGCTGTAGTGTACGCTAGCTAACGTACTGTACTATTACAACGTAATCATGCAGTATCAATTGCCCTATTATTGTGCTGATGATGGTACCAGTCCAGTGTAGCCATCACGTTGATGGTACGGTAGGACCTTTAAAGAGCGCGTGTCTCCATTTGTTAGTTTGCCAAATTTAACAACAAACAACGGGGAAAAAAAACATGATTCTTCAACAGTATTTATTTTTTTTTATTTCGGTTGATTAATTGTTTTGGCTGTATATATGACTATGCCATCTCACTTTCGAATACACCGGTACCCAAATAATTTTGGCGTGGACGCGAATTTGGTTTTGCGTGGCGGGCACCGTAGTCCGTCACTAACGTGAGGTCACTACATCGGCGTGAATTTGCGTGGCGGCCTTCGCCGCCCGCCACGCCAAAATCGAAATATCCGTGGCGAGCACATTAGAATGCCCGCCACGGTGTGGTTCGAAAAAAAAATAAAAAAACCCACAAACCCTAGACAGTTCCGCTAAGCCCATCCATGGGCTCGCCGAGCCCATCTAGACCGCGGGCCCGCCGCAATCCATGGATCCGCCGCCCGCCGGGGAGGAGGAGGAGGCCGGATCCGCCCGGGAGGAGGAGGATCCGCCGCCGCCGGGGTGTGGGTGGCCGGATCCGCCCGGGAGGAGGATCCGCCGCTGCCGGGGAGAAGGTGGCCGATCCGCCCACCATGTCCGCCGCCCCCCGATGCCTCACCGGAGTAGAAGAGGCACGCAGAGAAGGTGAGGAGCGTAAGAGGCACACCGGCCGCGTGGCCGCGCGTGAGGGGCGAGGAGAGTGGAGGGGAGAGTGGAGGGAGAGAGGTAGCTAGTCTCGTGAGTTGGGAGAGTGGAGAGGATGGACGGTAGCTGGCTGGCTGCGTGAGTGGCTTCAACCCTAACTCCTTAATTTATATGAACCCGATAAGAGATTGGAAATGGGCTTCGCTAGATGGGCCCGCGATTTACCGTGGCGGGCCTTATAACCTTGCCCGCCACGGAAAAAAATATTTGCCATGACGGACAAAAGTGTCCGCCACGCTAAATAAAAAGCGTCTGTCACCTTTAATCCGGGGTATTTTCCGTGGCGGGCGAGATTTGTGCCCGCCACGGAAAAGATTCGGCCCGTGCTCGCAAAAAATCAAATCGGTACTAGTGATATATATTTTTTGTGAAAGAGCGGGGCTTTTTACTAGCTATTTGAGTCATGTTGCGTGGATCCGTGGTAGTTCCACTTGAGTAATATTTGTTGATTGACTTTTTCTTGTTTTTACAGAATGTAACGTTGGATCAAACAAACTGTTGAGGTTTTTTTTTTATGATCTTAAAGAAAGCAAAATGTTCTATGTTGCCACACCATGCAAGCTGATGATGCAACATACGCCTAATTTAGACTGGTCCATATTCTCATGTCAAAAAAGACCATTTTCTAAAACGAAAAACAAATATTGCCACTCGTAGGTGCAATTATATATATCTCGTTTAATTAATGAGAAAGTTCAATCACATCAAATCATGATTGGCGTATCAAGATTTAGCTTTCAAGCTACAGCCTAGTAGTACCGAAGGTGGTAGTAGCAGTTGGAAAGGCAAAGGCGGAGCACCACTACCAACAGAGATTCCAATCGAAGTTATCCAGCTAGCTACGCCGAGGAAGATTAACGAACTGGCGACGTCGTACACCACCCAAACGATCGAAAAAGGCTCAACCAGAAGCTCCCACTCCCACAGATATCCACTACTAGCACTAGCACGTGATACTAATGACTTGAACAACACACCATGCATTCCTTTTAATTTGCCGATCAATGTAATCATCATTCATAACTAACAAATCAATCTAGTTAACACAGATGACATGCGATTTCAGGTGTTGTCTCTAGAAATAACGAGGCAGGCTTAGGCCATTAGGCGTTTTAAGCCAACCATGTATGTATGTAAAAATAGTCGATTAACAGAGGTGGTGACCTCGATCAGACTACGAGTTTTCTTGCTACTTTTTATGGTTGCCGGCTTGTCGTCGTCTAGACGGATTGGAGTAGAGAGTACTCACTACTACATTTAGACCTATCAAAGCTGGTTCATAAATCTCATCACAGTCGTCAGTGAGTTGTCGACGGTGATGCATTCTCATCACTGTCAATTTTACAACCGGCGGTGTTAGCTTATCACAGTAGGCGGAGAAAAACAATTTTCACAGATCCTGAAATTGGGTAAAAAAAAAGGATTTTTTTGTTTAAATCCTGGGAAGCTTGCTCTAACTAATTCCAAAAACTGACATCATCCATGGTTCCCATAAACGCCTAATAATCTCTCCATTATCATGTTTTTGTTTAGAAAAAGAGCACTTGGCAATTTGCCATTATATTAAAAAGATAAATGAACTTTGAATTGACGCATAGTTAATTAGAGCACTTATAATTTCCCGTAGGAAAATTTTTAGGAAAAAAAAAGAATATATTAAAAATATATCGCAACATTTACGTTGAACAATGCATATAACTGACAAATACTATACAAACCAGCGTGACTAGCCTTGTCATGAAACATTTCCCGTAGGAATGACACTTGTCTCTCCTCCCCTAAAGAAATTTGACTGTGAGTTTTCAAGCATCGAAAGAAAAGGGTTGTTGTTGCGACCCGTGGGTGCAACATATGCCGTATGAAAAAGTGTAGCATTATCATCATCTATCATTGCGGCGTATCCAAGAATAATTGGCTTCAAGCTACAGAAGCGACAGTTTGGCGTGGACAGCAGTTCTTGTTTAGATTGCTAAAAACTAGCAAAAGTAACTGTTTCAACTCCTGTAGCATTTTTCGTTTGTTTGTGGTAAATATTGTCCAATCATAGACTAACTAGGCTCAAAAGATTCATCTCGTGATGTACAATGAAACTGTGTGATTAGTTAATTTTTTTACCTACATTTCATACTCGAACATATGTCTTTTAGTGTATTTAATGTGATGTGATGGGAGAGAGTGGAAAAACTAGTTTTGGTTAAAAATTTTAGCAATCTAAACAAAGCCAGCTAGGAGTATAGCCTTACGGAGTACTATACAGTAGGCAGGAAAAGGTGTATGCAAGATTCTAATCCAAGTCACATCGTCCACTAGACGGTGTGTTTAGAGGCCAAATTCCTCCCTAAATTCCACTATGTAAAAAGAAAAAGATTCTTCATCACATCAAAATATCCAAGCACATGTATGATGTATCGAAGTACGAAATATAGGTAAAAAAATAAATTAATTACATAGTTTAGATGTACATTGCGAGGCGATTCTTTTTGAGTCTAGTTACGCCATGGCGAGGATAATATTTACCACTAACAAACGAAACGCGTCTTCTAAGATATACGATGTGATATTCATGTCCCATCCGTCCAAAATTTTAGCCAAAATTTTAGGTCCGAGAGAAGTTTAAACCAACCCAACCTACGAGCAAGCTAGCACTGACTATTACCATTACGGACGCCCTAAAAATCTTATTTTGTCAGCTTTGTAAACAAGACCAGGGTGCAGTAGTACCAATATTACCTACCGAGAGTCGTCATTAAACTCATGATTAGCTCAGTTTTTTTTTTATGAGGGGCATGATTAGCTCAGATGCCAATACCCATTTCTTTTTGTCGGAGCCCAATACACATCCGATCGTTCGTTTAAGGACCAATTGGGCTCACATGTCCTTCGGCCCATTTCGAGAACCTAATCTTGGTGGGCAACAGAAACGGCCCATTTCCCATGCAGATTTTCCTTGTTTGTCCACAAATCCGCGTCCCGCATCGCTGAAATTATTCATCCAGCACGGCAGCACCCAGCCACCCACGGGGTAGGGGAGGCCTCGCCACGGCGTGCCAGACACCACGGTCGCTGGCGTTCGCGTCGCGCCGCGGTGCCGGGCAGGCGTCCTCCTCGGCGCATGGCATGGCACACGGACCATGGCCAAGAAGAGCGTCGATCGGGGACCTCGGCGTGGCGGTTCTCGAAGCGTCTTCATGCGCCTCGCCGCCTCGCCGCGGGCGGCGCGGATCTGGCCCGGCGGCGGCGGGTGGTGCGCGCCCGCGCAAGTAGGTCTCGGGCGCCCGACCGCTGGCTCTCGCGCCGTGAGCACCGCCAGGTAGCGCATAATAGAGGCAAATAAATACCGGTGACCGCGGCGTCGACGCCAAAGCACCTCGTGGGCTTCTTCTAGTTAGTCGGCATGCACCGGCTATCGGTAGCACCGCGATCGATCATGGACCGCCTCATTCACCCTGAAGCGGAGCTCGCCGACATTTTACGAGGGACTCCGACGGGCGACGAGCCCAACAAGCCTTCCGGTGTATGAGGAAGAGGAGGATGAGCCATTCGCAACCATCGTCACCGCCACCAAGAAGAGGGGAGTGTTGGTCGTCACCGCGGGCAGCTTAGCAATGTTAGATGAAATTATTGAGAGGAAAGAGGAAGTGAAGGATGACACTATCTTGCGGGATAGACCTTTATTCCGGGTTCTAAACCCCCCTCTACTCCGGGTTGCGCTACCCGGAATAGGGGTTGGGGAGTAAAGGGTTTGGTACACGGAATAGAGGTGCACCTTTACTCGAAGTTGAACACCAACCCGGAGTAAAGCTCCTACCAGCACGTGGCTGGCCACGAGCTTTACTCCCGTTGGTGCTTCCAACCCGGAGTAACGAGTCGACATAACAAAACATAATCTATGATGAACTCCTTTATGTGTTCTGTGACTTTATTTTCAGTATCGCTACTAATATTCAAGCCAAAACTTACGTCATCACACACTAATGATGAAAATAGACATTTCGTCATAGAAGACATAACCTTACGTGATGAAATTGTGCAAAATCCACGAGCAAATCGTCACGGATAACCATATTTCTACTAGTGTCAGTATCTTTATCAGGTTGCGATGTCGAGCCATTCGAAGCACACGGCATTCAGCATCAAAGCTTCTAGTGGCATTTTCCATATGCATGCGTATAACTTTTATTGCAACCAACAAACCATTGTCCAGCTGGCCCTTGAAGACTTCTCCAAAGCTTCCAGATCCCAGCCTGTTAGAATCATTGAAACTATTCGTTGCACGAACAATCTCATGATAGGACAATATTGGGGGTGTTTAGTTGGTAAAATATTTTGGGTTCGGGTATTGAAGCACTTTTTTAGTTATATTTATTAATTATTGTCCAAACATAGACTAACTAGGCTCAAAAGATTCGTCTCGCTTTTCACCAAACTGTACAATTAGTTTTTTGTTTATCTATATTTAATACTTCATTTATACGTCAAAAGATTTGGCCGTGATGCGAATAATGTAGCACTTTTAGATTCACTTTTTCATGAAGTGAACACACCCATTGTATGGCTTATCGATTCGATTGGGGGCAAGAGCACTTTAGCCTTTCCATGCTTCCTAAATACGACAATGGCCATAGCACTGTTAGAAATCAGCTCTTCTTTTGTGGATTCACAGAATAGTAAGAACACAAGAACAAACACAGGATAGAGGAGGAGCTCGGTTTCATTCACTTTTCACTTTATTGTTTACATCAACTAAAAAGTGACCCCTTTATAGAGGACACTTAGGAAGGATACAAATTTGTTCAAGAATGTTAATCATTACTACGATGTCTCCCCGCACGCTCCTCTGTTATGCATTTAATTAGCCCGCGGCCAAAGTCATCATTGTACTTTGACTCATTCATAACACTCCCCTTGGCCAATTAAGTGCTATGTCAATGCCTCGTCAAAAACTCCTCTCAAAACCTCGGTGGGAAAAAGAGTAGGAGAAAAGAGTACATCACATGCACCGGCTTGGATTGCACATGTTGCCTCGTTAAAAACCTTGCATGAGAAAACTTCGATTGGGATAAAACTCATCAAGGGAAAAAGAGTACAACAGTTGATACTTTGGTCGGATCTTCAGGATCGACCCGTGACCTTCGGGGTCAAGCTTATGAGCTTATGCTTTCCGGGGAAATTCTCCCCCTGAACCTTGCAACTCTCTAGGTCGTCCCATGCCAATTCCACGAACATGCTTGTGGAAGGTAGAGGCAGCAAAGATTTTGTGAACAAATCGCTAGATTGTCACACGACCTAGCTTGCAAGATATCCACTTCCCCACTCTCTTGGAGTTCATGAGGATAGAAGAATTTAGAAGCAATATGCTTCGTCAGATTGCTCTTGACATAGCCCATATGCATCCGTGCAACACAAGCCGCATTATCTTCATAGATAATGGTAGGGGTGTTGATAGTTTCCATGCCACATGACTTACGGATGTGATCAATCATTCGTTTGTAGCCAAACACACTCACGTCGCGGCTTCATATATCTGATTATTTCTACGAGTGGTTGGTGGAAGTTGCAACCAAAGTCCGCTTTTGCTGCATCGCCCCAGAAATGGCCGCACCACCACCTGAGAAAAAAACAAAACCGGTTGTGACTTGGCATTATGAGGGCTCGGACATGTAGCCGGCGTCAACATAACCCACCATAGTGAAATCCCTCCTTTCGGGTACCATAATCCAAGGTCCCGGGTACCTTGTAAATACCCGGATGGTTTTTATGCCAACCCAATGTCTTCTGGTGGGAGCGGGCGCAGTACCTTGCCAATAGGGTTTCTTTGCAAATGCAATATCGGGCCTTGTGCAATTTGCAAGGTACATTAGTGCTCCTATGGCACTTTGATATGGAACTTCAGGTCCCAATATTTCCTCATCCTCATCCTTGGGTCGGAATGGGTCTTTATGCACTTCCAATGATCGAACGACCATAGGGGTTTTCGGAGGATGGCTTACCGCCATATTAAATCTTTCAAGTACCCTCTTAGTGTAGGTGGACTGGTGTACAAACACTCCTTCAGGGGAGGTGTTTCGAGCTGCAGGCCCAAAGCGTAACTTGGTTTTACCCAAGTCTTTCATCTCAAACTCGTCTTGAGGTAAGTCGATGCTTCCTCAATATCCCTTGTGGTTCCAATGATGTTCAAATCATCAACATAGATCGAGATGATGCAAAATCCATCTTTGGATTTCTTTATGAACACACAAGGACAATCATCGTTGTTTGCGTAACCCTTCTTCGGAGGTAGTTACTCAAACGGTTGAACCACATCCTTCCTGGATTGTTTCAAGCCATATAATGATCGCTACGCAGCTAACACTAAACATGTTGCGTTTTTTGATTCGGTCCAGGGGACCTTGAGTCCATCGGGAACTCTCATATAAATTTTCGAATCAAGTGACCCATACAAGTATGCGGTCACGACATCCATTAACCGCATTTTTAAATTCATATTAGCTTTCATAGAAATGAGATATCGGAACGTTATGCCACTCATAACAGACTTTGCATTTTTAAATTCATATTAGCGCCATAGAAATGAGATATCGGAACGTTATGCCACTCATAACAGAGAGTATGTTTCATCAAAATCGATGCTTGGGGTCTCTGCGTGAACCCTTGTGCCACCAAATTCGCTTTATATCTTACTACGGCCATGTTCATTCCTCTTTTCGGTGAAGACCCATTTACATCCTACGAGGGATGACTTTTGGAGGTGTTAGGACTACAGGTCCAAAAACCTTCCTATGGCAAAGCGGCCTTGATTCTGCCTCAATTGCTGATTTTCATTGTTCCCGGTCGGGCGCTTACGGCACTCCATCAAGGACTTGGGTTCTGGATCCGGATCCAATGAGTCGGCAATTTTGGAGGCGAAATATATGTTGACAACTGTGGTCTTTCTATTGTATGATTCTCCTGATTCCACATAATTCGTGGCGATCTCCTCAAGATCGTCTTCCCACTCATCGTGATTTCCCACAACGATTGAGTTGGGGTGTTCCAACCTTCCAATGCGATGTTGTGCGCACGGTGCATTGGGATTTTCATCTTCAGGATGATGTCCTTTAGGGATTTCTCCAACTTCGGGTTGGTTTGCCACTTCAGGGGCATTCTCTACTTCGTAGAGCTTCTTCAATTGACTCCTTAAGTGATGCGGGTGGCTTAGGACCTTGTCTATCTTGGGACGTCTCCCGCGGAACCATGTCCTTTGCACCCGGAGGTCTCCCCTTTTCCTAGGATTGGTGGAGACATCAGAGTTAGTGCTCTTCTAGGGTACTTGGACTCTCTCCGGCGCATTTACCGCAGGTATATGCGACCTTGTCACCCTTTTATGATCAGTGAAGGCATCGGGCAGCTCATTCGCAAGATTTTGCAAATGTATAATTCTCCGAACTTCTAGTTCGGTTTTAGAGTGGTGCGTGGATCGATGGATTGCATTCCATTCAATTTCTGGCATTCCATTAGATTTCTATCTCCCCTAATGCTTGGGAAATGGTCTTCATCGAAGACACAAATCAGCGTCTTAGAGCCGTATGAAGATCCCCGTCATAGGCTCTAAATATTTGATTATGGACGGAGTCTCATAACCAACATATATCCCCAACTTCCGGTGGGGTCCCATTGATGTCTGTTGAGGTGGTGGTATTGGCACGTATACCGCCTTTGCCAAATATCTGCTTGATGGGAAATACTTGGTTCTTTCCCACTCACCATTTGTGAGGGGACGCCTCATGATATGCAGTTGGCACGAGTTGAATTAATTTTGCAAATGTAACACTGCATGGCCCCAACAACTGGTTGGTAACTTACAATTCTGCAATAATGGTCTTGCAATCCACTTAATTCTCTTGATCCAGGATTCAGCTAGACCATTTTGTGTGTGGACATGTGGTACTGAATGCTCAACTTTAATACCCATTGCAAGACAATAATCATCGAAAGCTTTAGACCTAAATTCACCAGCATTGTCCATCCGAATGGATTGGATGCGGTTATCAGGGAAACTTGCTCTCAATTTGATTATTTGTGCAATAAGTTTGGAGAAAGCATGGTTTCTAGAGGACAACATGTCCACATGGCTCCACCTAGTGGATGCATCAATTAGTACCATGAAGTACCTAAAGGGGCCCGACAGGGGTTGTATAGGTCTACATATGTCACCTTGAATCCTTTGCGGGAATGCGGCGATTCATCCCTAATCTTTAGGGAGGACGGTCTAGTGATTAGCTTTCCCTTTGCACACACGGTGCATATAAAATCTTCAGGATTAGGGAAGCTTTTAACACTATGGCCAACAGAAATGTTGATGATTCTTCTCATCATAGTCAACCCGGGATGACCCAAACGGTCATGCCACATTCGAAATGACTCGAGTCTTTGAATATGGCTTGCATTGCAACATATCCTTTAGTGGGTTTTATGTACGTGTAGTACAAACCCGATGGCAATGACAGAGCCTTTCCACCACTTGTTTTCGATAACCGTCTATTTTAGTGATGAGGAGGTATTCAAGCCTTTCTCAATCTCGGTTTTAACATGGAAACCATTCACACAGGATATCCTTAAAACTCAAAAGCGTTAAACTTTGAGTCGAGGTACAACAATGCATCTTTCACAAATATTTGTGTACCCATAGGGAGAACTAATGTAGCACTTCCTGCCTACAATATAAGCATTGCTTCCGGCAATGGTCATGATATTTCCATTTTTCTTAGTCAAAGTCTGGAAATATCTAGTCTCCGTTAGTATGGTGTTAGTAGTGCCGCTGTCTACAAGACATATCTCCTTTTCAGACCATGGGTCCCCACAAATGCTTTGTTAAATGCCATAATAAGTAGGAATTTAACATAAAGCATAAAGCATTCATTATAAAAAAGATAACATTACACAAATCATGGGAAATATCACTTGAGTTTGGACCATTTACTACATTACAAATGCTCTCCTGGAGCATGCATGGCCAAGCTTTGATGAAATTAAACTTAATACATGTGGGCATTGCATTGGGTGACTTGACCTCTTTGGGGTTTACTGAGTGTCCCCAAATATGTCACTATCAAGGAGGTATTTTTCACCATTTCCATTAGCGTCGATAACCATGTTATCGCGCACGTGAGCTTCGGGCTCAATGGCGAAGTGAGATTCAGGGCCTTTGCCTTTGCCCTTGCTTTGCTGGTAAAGGTCAACAAGGTGTTTGGGGGTGCGGCACTTGCGAGACCAATGTCCCTTTGCTCCACACACGAAGCATTCGGTTTGCCCCTCTCCACCATTTCGACCTTGCTCCTTCTTGGGCATGCCTCTGGCCTTAGGCTTTCCTTTGCCTTTGCCTTTGCCTTTGACCATGGCTCCCTTCTTCCCCTTCCATTGACTCTTCCCCACGGCTCTCCTTTTTGGTTGCGAGAACTCTCGGCAATATTAGCATGTGCTTCGGGCACGGCTATCGAGCCAAGGGGTTGAGCGTAATGGTTGTTCATAAGAACTTCATTCTCGTTGTTCCACAAACATCAACACCTCTATGAGATCGAGTACTTGGTGTACTTTGAGTTCGGTATTGTTGTTGTAGAACTATATTCCCGGGTGGAAGGTGGACAAGGTTTTCTCAATCATATCCGTGTAATGCGTGATCTTCGGCCCAGATTGTTAATTTAGACACAATCTTGTGTAAAGCGTAATTATACGCCGTCACGGACTTGAAGTCTGGCGGAGAGTGATCCGGTCTTGTTGTGCTCTCGGAGCATAATGGATCATTGTTGGCTAAAGCGATCCTTCGAGGATTGCCATAACACCAACGGATCCTTCTCGATCAAGTACTCGGACTTCAGTGCAAGCGTCAAGATGATGTCGTATGAGATACAACGCATTTGCTT
This sequence comes from Hyparrhenia diplandra, assembly GCA_015847255.1. Classification (NCBI taxonomy): domain Eukaryota; kingdom Viridiplantae; phylum Streptophyta; class Magnoliopsida; order Poales; family Poaceae; genus Hyparrhenia; species Hyparrhenia diplandra. The sequence continues at coordinate 236,482 of JADLZK010005360.1, read as the reverse complement.
TATCACATTTTGTGCGCTCATCTCTACCCTCCTCAAAACGGGTAATGGTATGATCAAGTTTCATGCCCTCGAGCCTGTTCTCGGCATCTATGGCCCAAGTGAGGTAGTTCTTTGCCGCGTCCACGGCGAGCTTCTCAAAGTCCCTCTTTGCAATGTCCGACATGCATGCGCACATCCAATGTGTAGAATTAGTGATTTGTCGGTCACATGTAATCTTCAGGATTACTGATGCATAGTCTTCGTGACATATGCAAAAATTTCCTGTGTAAATGCTATAATTATAAATCGCAATAAATAAATCTATAGGATTTAAATGCGAAATATAAATTGTAGTAAATAAATTCCGCGAAATTTAAATACGAAAATAAATTACGGTAAATAAATTTGCTGAACTTAAATACCGAATTTAAATTGCTGTAATTAAATCAAAGTAATTGCTCAACAAAATGAAATGGCAAGGTAAATTGCCATGGTGGCTTCAAGCCACAAAGAGGCCCATTCTAGGGTCTCTGGGCTGTCATCGCCCATCGGGGGCCTGATCGTTTCGCCACCCATCAAGATCGGCGGCTCAAATCGCCCATGTTTGTTTATATAAAATAGGAGGGGTGAAAACCCTAACCCTAATTCCCCATTTTTTCTTTCCCATTCTACCCTTCCTTTTTCATTGTCCTTATCTTCTTTTAGAAGACGAAACAGAGATTGGGACGTGGGGGGCAGTGGCGGGCACGGGGCCGCATGCACGCCACATGCCCGCACGACCACCCGCGCCGGGCCCGCGCTGAGTGCTCGGCATACGCCGGGCTGTCCCGCAAATCCGCCGAGGCCGCGCGCCCGCGGAGCCGGCGCCGAGCTTCCGCGTAGCGTCTGGGCGGCGTCGCTGGGCCAAGCGTGCCGCGGCGCCGGCGCCGCCGCGCGCGTCGCGCCGGCGCTCGGCCGGTGGTCGGGGCGCGGTCTCCGCGATCGTCGCCGGCTGTTAGGGCCATGAGAGCGCGTCGGGGCCTGCCCACGCCGCGCTGGACAGCCGAGGCGGGACCGCGCCTGGAGATCCTCGGGCATCGGGGCAGCGCGCCCGCGCGCCAGGGCGGCCGCTGCGCTCGTTGCGCCGAGGCAACGGCGCCGCGAACGACTGGGTAGAGGTATCCGCGACGGCGCCCGCCGGCTTGGCCGGGCCACGCCACGCCGCTGGGCCGCGCGTGTCTGGCCCTCGTGCCGAGGGGCCGCAGGCCTCCGCGCGATCGCGTTGTGGCCGGCAAGCCAGCCGAGCTCGGGCTTCGCCGCGGGCCGAACCTCAAAGGAGGCCGCTGCTGGGCGTGGAGGCAGTCCGCCCGGGCGCGACCTTCAGGTGGTCGGTGCCTGCCCGGAGTAAACGCCGTGGTGGGGCCCACTCGCCGGCGGTTTCGGGATACGTGGATCAGATCCACTAAGAGCCGGCAGTGGCGGCGCCCTCGTGAAGGCCTGCTCGTCACGCGGCGGCGCAACGGCGTTGCTACGCCATGTCACGGGCCACCACATCTGGCTGTGGTATGCTTGCCTCCGCTGGAGGTTGCATCGTTCGCTTTGCTCGTCTTGGGGACAACGTTCTTCCTTACCGCAGGTAAGGTTTAGTGTCCATGCTCATCTTCGGGATGGCTGGATGTGGCATGTGTGCTTGTTCTTGATAGTATAGCGGAGTAGGAACAAGCCGGTGTATGTAAAGAACTGATTTCTCACCTTCTTACCCTAGCTATGGTAGAACTCGTGTTGATAACGTGTTAGAAATCAGCTCTTCTTTTGTGGATTCACAGAATAGTAAGAACACAAGAACAAACACAGGATAGAGGAGAAGGAGCTCGGTTTCATTCACTTTTCACTTGCTTTGTTTACATCAACTAAAAGTGACCCCTTTTATAGAGGGACACTTAGGAAGGATACAAATTTGTTACAGTGAATGTTAATCATTACTACAGTGTCTCCCTGCCTGCTCCTCCTGTTATGCATTTAATTGGCCACAGTCAGGTCATCATTGTACTTTGACTCGTTCATAACAAGCACAAAATGCTATTGATGCAAATTTGGGAGAAAATTTGAGCAAGTTGTGTGTATGATGATGAGCTGTATGAAAAAAATTCCTACAAGGGCATCTTTGGAAAATCCTAAACGGACAATGGGTGCGCTGAAGTTTGGACACCTCGGCTCATTTGGGTGGATCTAAAATAATTCCAACTATGACATTATAGTAGAGATAGAGATAGAGATTACTAAAAATTGCTTCGGTAATCACGCCTACGATAGTAATTCGTGAAATTTTGTTCAAGTAATTTTTGATTGGGTTTAGAATTTTGTTTTTATATATATATATACTTTTATCTTTTCCCATTTATATATAAATGGATGGGTCCGTAAGTGTGTACATATATACGTCTCGTTGTATATACGTGTATGTATACATATACGAGGTGGCCTTTTTAATTTCCTCGAAAAATAAATAAACCAAGCACATATGATGTGTCATGAACTGAATTGGGCCACCCCGTGAGTGGCTAATTGGGCCAAAAATGCAACGACCACCGGCCGGGGGGCTGGAGCGCCAAGGCTTATGGGGGGCCCGCCCCTTGCCGCCGCCGCCTTCCCTCTTCCGTCACGACTCCGAGTTTGCTTCATATTCAAGTTAGGATGATCTTAGGTAATTTTGGTGTGCAAGGGGATATCTCATCTATAAGGGAGACCCTTATTAGGAAAGAATAAATTAGGATATGCTTGTAAAAGGTATTCCGATCGTATAAGGAAACCTTATAGAGATTGCTTAGATTACAAGTCCCACTAGTCCGGCTATATAAGCAAGAGGCATGTAATCTCTAGGGGATAAGCAAGCAAATAAAACATATCTATCGTTTTTCGACTCTTGGCCTCTCCACCCTGCTCAGCGCCCCGCCACCGCCGCCTCGCCCCTCCCGACGGCTCCTCCCCTCCACCTCGTTGCTCGAGCTGCTGCTCGCCGCCGCCGGGCGAGAAGCCGCAGCCCGTCGCCATCTCGGGAGCTCCAACGGTCGAAGAACATGTGTCAATTCCGGCCCAATCTAGCCGGAATCGGCGACGGTAGTATCCGGAGAGACGGGCGATTCCCACCACCCATGGCTTCCAAGATAAAGGAGTTCAACGCGGCGAAGGTGCTCCTCAACGACAAGCTCGCGCCTCGATCGCTAAAGCGCCGGCCGACATGGAGGACCGCCTCCGTCGTATGGAGCACGCCTACACCGCCTCGAGGATTCCGGCCGCATCGGCGACCACGCCGGGAGGGCGGCCTAGCGGCGGCCGCCGCCGCCGCCGGCACAGGGCCGGCCCGCACGCGACCGGCCGCCGCCCCCTCCCGGCCGGACCTCGGCGTCGGCTCCGACCCTGCTACCCCTCCGGCTTAGGAGGCGGATGACGCGGTATGCGTGGCCTTGCCCGTCATCGACGTCATCCTCGATGACACCGCAGCACCGGCTTTCCTCTCCTCTCCTCCGACACTGCGCCTACGCCCTGGACTCTCGATAGAGATGGTGATGAGGGGTGGATGCATCATTTGGTATCAAAAGCTGGGCCCTTGTTTAAGGGGTGAGAATGATGAGGATATCCTCCACTATTACCCGTTGGCAAAGGCGCAACACTAAATGGGCGAAAGGCGGTTGTAGTCGGGCGGCGACCGTGTGAGCCTCGATAATCCCACCTTGCTAAACTTCGTGTGAGCCTCACGATAATCCCACCTCGCTAAACTTGGGAGGAGGAGGAGGCCCACCTTAAAAGGGAGAGTCACCCTTCCCCTATCGGACTAGTCTTTTGGGGTGATTGGGTCTTTCCCCGAGTGGGTGTGCATAAGAACTGTTGGAGTCGGGGCAACCTTAATTGTGGGCCTCGGCCAGCCCCGCCTATGCATCCGGCCCGAGGCGTGGGGTTGGCGAGGCCCATTAAGGCGCCTCTGACTCCAACGCTATGCACACCCACTTTCGAAAAACCCAATCGCCCAAAAAAGACTAGTCCTGATAGGGGAAGGGTGACTTTTAAGGTGGCCCTCCCTCCTCCTCCCCTCCCAAGTTTAGGGTGGGATTATCGAGGCTCACACGAAGTTTAGCGAGGTAGGATTATCGAGGCTCACACGGTCGCCGCCCGACTACAACTGGGCCACCGCCCATTTAGTGTTGCGCGCCTTTACCAACGGGTAATAGTGGAGGATGTCCTCATCATTCACCCCCTTAAACAAGGGCCTGATACCAAATGATGCATCCGCCTCATCGATGGCGCCACCCACGGCGCCCGCCGCCCCCCCCAGCGCCACCCGCGCGCCCGTCCTGCCCCTCGCCCACGCCACCCGCGGGCCGCCTCAAAGACTGCGGCCGCCACCAAACCGGGTATTGCAGACCTCCCACTACATCACGCGCCCCACAAGTCCGTGGTGAGAGTCTCGACGCAAGACCGACGACCCCGACCTTTAGATTCGCAAGTCGAGCTCTTCTTCGAGCTCAACTTGACATCGACCCGACTACTACGTGAGTTACGCCGCCTTCCACCTCACCGGTCTTGCTCTGATCTGGTACATCGATCGTCCAAGAAGAAGTCCCCGCTTCGAGTGGGGCGAGTTCACCGGCGCACTGCGACATCACTTCGGCCCGCCCCAACATCTCGGCGCCATGGGGGCATACACGCCCCTCCAGGGGGCAAGTTGGACGACTACACGGCGCCGCCGAGGTCTATGCATCACGCATGGATTTTGAGGGATAGCACCACCGCGTCGGCCTCTTTCGTCGAAGGCTTGCGCGCACCTCACTACGGACGGCACTTCAGTGGTTCGAGCTCCGTTCGATGGAGGAGGCCATCGACCTCGCTTCGCCCGATAACGACGACGAGCCGGACGACGCCGACCGGGCGCCGGCCACGGCGGCTGGCTAACGCCGGCCACCACGGGCTGCACCCCGGCAATATCGACGACGACATCATGGCCGCCAGGTTGATCGCATACCAAAGCCGCGGCGTCTGTTGTTGCGATGGACGACATAGGCGGCTCCGACGTCGAACGACATGATCACGGAGCTGCACTGCCCACGACGACCAACAAGGAGCTCGGGATCATCTCCAATGCCATCGAAGCTGCGGGCTCTGGCGCCCGGAGAGTGGAGCCTCCACTATGGCATCGTGAGGTACTTCCACCGCTACTACATCCTCGGCCGCTTGAGCTTTTCCAGACTTCATGATAGGGGAGAACGTCCCATTTGCATGGCGTAGCGATGGGCTTTCACCTCCCCCAATCGCCCCGAGGATCAGCGTTCCGTGACGTCCTCCTCCTTCCGAGCCACGCCCGACGAGCGGATCGAGGGTGCCACCGTCCTCCTCTTCGACAACAACGGCGGCGTCTTCTTCCCGCATTGGGAACGTCACCGTCGGCGCAAAGATGGACACCGGAGATCCAGCTAGGACCGCCCGCGTGAGCACTTCCAAATGACCTCCTCTCACGGCCTCCTCGACTTCACCTCCCTCGCCGCCCACGTCGATCCGTCCACGCCTACTGCGGGCAGCTCCATGCTAAGGTGACGGTGCGGGCGACCTACACCTACATCGTCTCCTCCGCCGACCCGCCCGGATGATCGGTATGCGGGACCCTCGGCGCCTCCGTCATGCGTCGTGCATGGGCGGAACGTCCCTTCGTGCAGCCCCCTCTCGAGCTTCAAGTTCAGCATCTACTTGCGACCTACACCTCGACTTCGCCTTCGCCGACAAGGATGCCGATTAATGCGCAACGACGACAATGACAAGTCGCGGCCCCCTTGTCTTCTACTTTGGGCTGGAGTGGTCACCTCCCCGATCGGGCGGCCCTTCGCCCCTTACGTGGTGGGTTGGGCGGCGGGTGGGCCGCCGCCTCGTCGAGCGGTGGGGAGATGTCATGAACCAGAATTGGGCCACCCGGGAGTGGCTAATTGGGCCAAAACGCCGGCGGCCGCCGCCCGGGGGGGGGGCGGGCGCGGGGAGGGGGGTGGTGGGGGGCGCTGCCGTCGCCCGCCTTCCCTCTTCCGTCACGACTCGAGTTTGCTTCATATTCAAGTTAGGATTATCTTAGGTAATTTTTGGTGTGCAAGGGGATATCGCATCTATAAGGGAGACCCTTATTAGGAAAGAATAAATTAGGATATGCTTGTAAAAAGGTATTCCGATCGTATAAGGAAACCTTATAGAGATTGCTTAGATTACAAGTCCCACTAGTCCTGGCTATATATAAGCAAGAGGCATGTAATCTCTAGGGGATAAGCAAGCAAATAAAACATATCTATCGTTTTCAGCTCTTGGCCTCTCCACCCCTACTCCCGCGCCGCCACCACCGCCACCCCCACACGCGCCGCTTGCCGCGCCGCGCCCCGCCCCGCCCGCCGCGCCCGCCCGCCTCCCCCCCTCCCGACGGCTCCTCCCCTCCACCTCATTGCTCGAGCTGCTTTCGTCGCCGTCGGGCGAAGCTGCAGCCCCGTCGCCATCTCGGGATCTCCAACGGTCGAAGAACATGTGTCAATTCCGGCCCAATCTACCCGAATCGACATGATGGGATTTGGATTTGGGATTTATGGTTTGGTATATATATGGTGGTTGGCGGTTCAAGGGAAAGGTCAAGAGAATTACTTGGAGGAGGTGATGCAAGGAATATTATTCGATGCCAAAATAAATTCTAGAGCTCAAGCAAACAGGCAAGCAACCAATCAAGCATTCAAACACACATATCCTAAATAAATCTATATGGTGAATTTTGATGCAGGGGTTTTTAAAAAAACGGGTTTTGGTTGCTTGCTGAAAATAAATCAAGCTCTATTTTTTAATTAAAAAAGTTCAAATTTTTAGTGAATTTTAAAATAATGCAAAACACGGGTATTACAGATCTACTCCACTTAAAAGAATCTCGTCCCCTGAGATTCAGGCAAACTAGAGAGAGAAACTATAGGAACATTTAAAGAAAGAGAAAAGAACTAGGGGAAAGAGGGGTTGTGATTTCTTACAGTTTTATTCCCTGAAGTCTTCAATTTTCTTGTTGTTAGGAAGTCATGTACTCCGATTCTCCATTCGGTGTTGCTCACATTTTCTTGTTCTCTATTCTCGTATTATTCCCTCCAAAGTCTTCCGATATCTTCGTTCTTGAAATTCTCTAACTTTATTGGTTTAGGCTACCCCCACTTAGATAGTTTTCAATGGTCCAATGTCTTTCTGAATACCCTTTTGTTGTTCTCCCAGACAACGTGCTTTCGTATTTGGATAATCATATATACACCACACCACGGCAGCACGAAGGTCAAACTTCTTACCGGTACATACATCATAGGTAGTGACACCCTTCCATACATGGGGGATACAAAGGGTATTCTTTGTCCCAGGAATACCCAACTCTTTTGATATGCTTTTATGTATATATACTTATAGTATATGTATATGAATAGTGTTATTTTTGTAGTATTTTCACTCATTGCAGCCTAAAACAGTGAAAAACAACCTCTCAGTTTTGGCTCCACCATATTTTGTAGTATTTTTATTTGTCAAAAATAGCTTATTTTTTTATTGATGTGGAAGTAGAAATACCCAAGTTTGGAATCCTAACTCCACCACTGCTTCCATAGCTCTAGAAGTTCTTCAATTAGGGGCTCAAGGAACAACTCATGAGAAGACCGAGCTTTTGCATGCTAATTAATCATTTAAGCGTTATGAAATATATCTTGGGTTCAAACAAGAACTATTGGGCAAAAGTGGGAAGTCATGGTAACCTTTGCATCTTCTATGATAATGGTACGTTTGCAGATTGTTCTGTTCTTCTACAGAGAACCGGAGGAAGCAAAGGAGCAGGAGTAGGAAGCTCTGGCGGCCTCTGAGTATAGTTAATTTGGATCAGTTCCTTCTTACACAGTGTCAGTGAAGTGCAGTGACAACTCAAAAGCGCTGACTACAGTTGATTCTATAGTCAATGCATTGGATTCTTTTGTATTTGCTCTGTGAATGAGTTAGCTTATGGCTATGTTCACTGAACTCTTTGCAGGAAAGAAACATTGTCTGTAGTTCTTTTAGGAACCTGGACGGTGTACAACTTGAATATCTGCAGGCATATGGTCTTGAAAATCCTATTTGCATACAACCAATGAGGCCCAGTTATACGGATTGGTGGAGCCTAACGTATCCTCAAGTATTTAATGCTTACAAATCCCCTTGTCTCATCAGGGTACTCTTCAGGAAATCAGGAAGCAGATAAAGCTCGCTGTGCAAGGCTTGAGGATGCCAGAATCTATGTTCCCTCGCAAGTTCTCCCTTCCACATCTGAGCTAGCACTGTACTTTGGTTTTTAACTGCTGAGACTTGTGGTCTCTGTAGTCGCCGTGCCTGATGTGCTGTCGGATCTTAACCTCAACGACGAGTTGCGCATGAGCAGGTGATGTTGACACATTTTCTTGTGTGCCTGTCAGCGAACTTTGTTTTGTATGTCTGTATGATGTTACAAAATATAATGCAATTCGGAGGATAATCGCTACAGTTTCAGGCTGCTTGAGTCATAGACTATTTTATTTTGTATAAGAAACATGATCCATTGTAACTTTGAAACTATTCGTATATGCTGGGAAGCAGCTTTGACAAAGCACAATTAACAAAGTAATTCAAATTTGTTAGAATTAACTATGAACTTAATGTGACCCGTAGCGTTACCATGAATATACTATTATTTGTACTATGCAAGACATGACCTATTCTGCATGAGTATTTTTAGGATTAAACCATGAAGAAAAAAATCATCGTTTGGTTGTTTTATGTGCATCCCTAAAATGAACCTATGGCATTAGCACGGTGCTATACTAGTAAAATATGGTGCAACAATTATAGACATTAAAAGGGGGGATATTGGATTTTATACAGCAAAAACACACATTTTTTTCGAAAGCGTGCATCTTGCACGATTTCATTAAGGGAAAATAGAGTTTGACATTACAACCACTAGCTTGTTGGCGAGATGCCGTTGGCAACACACTTGACACAAGTCACCGGCTTTAACGGCGCACAAAGAGTAACGGGCAAAAACACACACATGGAAAATGTTCCAAACAATACATGTAAAGAAACAGTACAAAAGATGAAAAAGAAAAGTAACCGATGTAGGAGGTCGTGGTGGATCTTAATTCTTGTGTCCAGATGTATGGCTAGAAATGCTTATATTCTGCAACGGTATTGTTGTTTTAGCTTCTGCAAGAGAGACGCATTGCCGAAAATATTGTGAGGGCATGTGCTGCTGTGAGCATATAAGCGTTCTGGTCGGAAATATTCCACCACGTAGTGATGGCCGAAAGGCTTCCTGTAGCCAGCTCCAACTGTGATCCCATCCACCAGCCTCTTGATTATAAAAAGACGACGGCCCACACTCGATGGTCATCCCGTACTGGCAAGTAAGCTGACCAACAGAAACCAGATTCATTGTCGAATCAGGAGCAAGCAGTACACCATCGAGCATAATTTTGCCATTTAAATACCCAGATCTTGTAACATCGATAGAACCAATCCCGTCGGCAGATCTGAAAATTCCACCAAGAGATGGTATAGGTGGCCTGGTATGATGATGTAGATGATGAGGGTAGGGAAATAGGACTATCTCATCCCATGTTACATGGAAGCATGCACCTGAGTCGAGTAAAAACTCATTCTCGCGTGGTTCATTTGCCCATGTCGGAAAGGCTCCACGGCGAAAGTAGAGGGGCTCCTTCCTGGTCATATATTTTTCCATGGTTAGGTGCATATATATAAATATTTGCATGCATTATTAATTATACAGTAAGTGCCATAGGTACATACACAGCAAATCGTGATAGCCCAAACATGTCCGTGTGCACTTCAGATGATTCTTCGGTCTCTTCTTGAACTTCTCCCTCTTTCTCTCCTCCATCAATTCCTCCTCCTTTATTGTTTTTCCTCTTATTTCGTGCTCCACCACCTCCTCCTCCTAAAAGTTGTGAGGAAAATATATGGTATGATGTAGTGGATATATATCCGTCAAGTTGCTGTAGTCCACCACTTCCTTTGTCTTGGTTATGATCATCACCACCACCTCCTCCTCTCTTGCTGTCTCCACCTCCACCTACTATGTCTCCGTTGCCACCGCCGCCACCAGCTCCTCCTCTCTCACCATCTTCACCTCCACTTCTTCCTCTGTCTCGGCTGTTGCCGCCACCAACTCCTCCCTCCTGTCCCGCCATCTTCACCTTCACCTCTGTCTTGACTACCATCTCCTCTGCCTTTGCCTTCAGTTGGGCCTCCACTCCCATCACCGCCCTCTTCTTTGCTTTTGTTTCTACTGCCAGCTCGGTGTTGTCCGTCCCCATCTTGGTGTTCTCTGTTGTCTGCTCCTGATGTATCCTGTGGTCGTATATAGACAAGACAATTGTAGATGAAGTAATATATGGACGGACAGATGGATCGACAATATAATACCGCATGCAGCCATGCACGATACAAGTTATTATCATACTAGTACCACTGTACCAGGATAGTTGCGTGGGTGTACCTGGCCGATTCGCAGATAGTCCAGCACATACGTGCCGTTTCGTATGCGGCCCTTGCCAATGATCTGTCCGGTCTTGTTATCCTTCACGTAGCAAGAGGTCGGCCCAAAAACCGTAACCAAGCCATGATTAATTGCCAGTTGATGCACTGAGATGACGTTCCTTGCGTCTCCCTTAATGTATAGGACGCCTGGAACATTGAACGACTTGGTCCGTAGAGATCCATGCTCATGGTTACGTAGGACGTCACCACCCCTTCCCTGGCCTAGCAGCAGCCGGGGGTTGGACGTGTGGTGTGTCCACGCAATGGTGTCCAGAACCCACTCGCTACTGGCCTTGGTTATCGAACTCCCAGAACTGAAACCAAAATGTATATATCATCCATAAACCATTTAAAAAGTTTGGATTGCACAAATGTTACTCCAAAATTATTTAGAAAGTCTTATCTTCCATATATACGGTGTGGTTTCAATGTATACTACCTATAAGAAGTTCTGGATTTGTCTTAAGGCCCTGTTTGGTTCCTACAGTGACTGGGTACTAATTTTTAGTCTTAATTATTCCCTAATTTATCCAACAACAAGACTAATGGACTAATTTTTAGTCCCAACTAGTCCCTAGTCCATTAGCCCCTCTTGAGAGTCTAATTGGGACTAGTCTGTTGCTTTCTTGTCAGTCGTCAACTCATTTGTGCACTTGTGCATGCACTAGTCAGTTGTCAGCTCTAGTCCCTCATTAGTCCTTTAAACTAAACATCTTTTAAATGAGACTAAAAATTAGTCCCTAGTCCCATGGGAACCAAACAGGCCCTAAGTCAAACTTTTGAACTTTGACTAAAAGTTATAAAGATTCATAAAATTTGACAATATAAAAGTTGCATGATTAGATTACTATCACAATATGTACCTCTTTCTATTTGAGATAATTTATTTTTATCAATGAAAAACAAGGCAAGATTCCGCGGTCGCCTAGGCGCAACTAGGAACTAGGCTGAGGCATCTAGGGTGTTAGGCTGACATCTAGGCGGTGGGCGCGCCTCCCGCAGCGTTCCGCGGTGCCTAGGCGGCGAGATCACGGGCGGCGGCGTGGGAAAGGAAAAGCGCCGCCTATAGAGAGGATTAGATACATACGGTGAGAGAGAGAGAGTCAAAGAGAGACGGGGAGAGGAGAATAGGAGATCCTCACTGCTCGCTGCCGCGCGCCGCCCGTAGCTCCGGCGAAGATGCGGTTCGTAGTTCGCGCTCGGGTTCGTTGCAGGGAAGGGTGGAGGTGAGTCCAGAGCTCACTGCCCTCCACAAATCTCTCCTCTGCTCGGCTGCTCCCTTCTATCTTCCTACTCTGTATACCTGTGCTGTACTGCTGTCGCTGTGTGCCTGTGTGCTGAACTGCCGACTGCTGAGCCCCTTCTACCTTTGGAGATCTGGTTGATGCTAATATGCCTGAACGCTTGATGTTCTTACTCAGTGGCTCTGTATCTAGCATGTACTACTGCATCTGTGATGTCTCTGCTGCTCTTCAAGTAGAATGTCGGTACAATAAGGTGCTCCCACAACTGATGTTACATCTCGGGAGGAAGTGAATGTCCTGCAAAGGAATTTAGATGATGTGGGATGGCAGTATGGGTTTCTGGTGGATACAAACAAGGAGGAAGGAGGCAAGGAGCGATCCATCGGTTGAAGGAACATGTGGCCAATGTTGGCACAAATGCTAAGAAAAATGCAAGAAGAGCACAAATTAGGCTAAAGAGAAGTGCAAGAAATCACTAGATGATGCAAAAAGGAAGAGGAAGGAGCAGGTTGTTCGTGAACTAGAGCTTAGAGAAGAAGTGAATGTTTCTTGGGTTGGAACAGAGGATGATGAAATGACTTGTGTTGGAAGTTAGCCTCACAAATTAGGATCCATTGATAAGTGGACACATTCTATTGATCCTAAAGCTACAAAATCTGAATCTTTGAAGCAACAAGGACTCGGAAAGAAAGAACATATAAGGTGCATAAATATATTGCAAGATGGGCCTATACACATGGTATTTTACTATTATGTGTTTCGGTTTTACATTTTAGATTCAAATACATGCTTGAACTGCACACTAATTACACTTTTTTCTATCATTTGTAGCCATACTATTCAATGCTTGTGACAATGATGAGTTCAAGAAAATGTGTGAAGCAATTAGATAATTTGGTGCTGGACTTAACCTCCATCTTAGCGTGATCTATGAGAGAGTTTGCTAGATAAAGAATATGCAAGAACCATGAGTTTGCTACAAAAACATGAGGCTGAGAATGTGAAGAATGGGTGCTCTCTTAGGACTGATGCTTGGTCAGATAGGAAGAGGAGAAGCATAATGAACATGTGCACTAATTGTGCAGATGGAACTAGTTTTATCAGCTCAGAAGAGATATCAGATGTGTCATACACAAGTGAATTCATATTTGAACTAGTGAACAAAGCAATTGAAGACATTGGACAGAATGATGTGGTGCAAGTAGTGACAGACAATGCTTCTAATAACATGGGAGCAAAAGAAGCTATTGCTTAAGAAGATACCAAATATCTTTGGGATTTCTTGTGTAACTCACATAATCAATTTGATGCTCCAAGGAATTGGCAACATGCCACTGGCTAGGAGTGACTAGGTTGCTTCAACTTTTCTCACTTTGAACAATATGCTAGAGAAGAAGGACCAACTAAGAAAGATGGTGGTTCATAGTAAATAGGACACCTTGAAGGATGTGAAGTCAAAAAAGGGGCAAGATGCATCAACAACAATATTGAGTCGAACCTTTTGGAAGGATGTGTGTGTGAGAGCCATTGGTCAAAGTTCTTCATTTGGTTAATGGGTATATGAAGCCATCAATAGGTTTCCTATATGGATAACTACTAAAGGCAAAGAGAGAGAGAGATCAAGGAAGTCTATGGAAATGTTGAGTCCCGCTACAAGGAAGTTCTTGCTGTTATTGACAAGAAGATGAAAGGAAGACTTGATTCTCCATTGCATTTGACTGCCTATTTGGTGAATCCATACTACAGCTACGGTAATGCATCAATCTTTGAAGATGCCACAATAAGGATTTATCAGTTGTGTACAAACATTTTATCATCATGATGATAAAAAGCAAGATCAGACTTGTGAAAATTTTGATTACAACGTAGGTAGAGGTAACTCATATTACATGTTTGTTAGGCTGTTAAAGTTTGCTATTTGCATCTATTGTAACTAATATTACAGAGTTGTTGCTCATTTATTTCAGCATCTTGGTGGCAGCTATATGGAACTAAAACACCAGCTTTACAGAAGTTGGCAACAAGATCCTATCTCTGACATCAAGCTCTTCAGGCTGTGAAAGAAATTGGAGAATATTTAAAAGAGATTTTGGTGTTTTTACCCCTCCTTTTAAGTGCAATGGTGATTTTGCCCTTATTTTTTTTAACTTTGAGATTTTGCCATTCACTACTTCCAGTCAACACGTTTTTGCCTGGTCAACACGATTTTGCCCCTATCTTGACCGCTGACTAGGAGCAAAATCATGTTGACTTGCTAACGAGGGCAAAATTACAAAGTCGCTTCAAAGTGGGGGCAGAAATGCTTAAGCACCTATTTGAAATTGTTAGTCCCTATCTACTGTCTAGATTTCAGCAGCAGGAATGGAAAAAAGTTATATACTCTCATGTTTAATTTGTAGATACACACTAAGAAGAGAAATAGGCTTACTACAACTTGACTCAACAAATTGGTCTTTATTCAATTCATCAAGTTGATTAATAAGAAAGAGGATAGTGTCAAAGAAAAACCACTAATGTTCTCTTGTCTAGTGAGACAACTAAAGCTCAAGGTTTTCTGTATGAGGATGGAGATGATTGTGCAATAGGTGTCTATAGAGATGAGGAAGATGAGGAGATGGAAGGTACATGGATATCTTGGTCTGTTATTAGATAAGCAGTGGGAGAAGAACAACAGCATGAGCTGCGTAAAAGTGCAAGAGGGAGACAACTTTATGAAGGAGAAGAATTTGACTCGAAGAAGAAGAGTTTGATGAAGATGATGATGAATATATGGAATCCTATTGAGAATGGCAATGGGGCTTTATCATGCAATGTTTATGTTTTACTTATATCTTTAACTTATGAACTTAGAACTCCTGCGGTCTGTATTTATATAATTTATTCAGCTATATGCTGAAATACAAAAGGCAAAATGCCTAGAAAACACCTAGGCATGGGTCCTAGAATCCGCCTAGCGCCTAAAAAAAAAAACCTTTGATTTTTATAGACATTGATGGTCAAAGTTTAAAATTTTTTTACTTAGGACAAACCTAAAACTTCTTAATATTTTGGGATGGAGGGAGTATCAATGTAGCTGAAGCGCACATATATATACATATTTACATGAAAAGGAGAAAGGGAAGCCCGTGCAAATTGTAATCTTTCCGCGGCGAAACTTTTTATACAGAGCTACTTTTTGGGTGGCTGGTTTTGGGTCCGGTTTATCATTATACTCTTGAGGGGGCAGCTACATAAATGCAAAGTTATACCGAACGGTTTTGCCCAGTCTTTAGAGTTGGAAAAACCGGATACTCTCTCCCTCTTCCATACAAACTTACATCAGTTTTGGTGGTTTAGACCAGTTGCGTATCTTGCCCTGACCTGGCCTTGCATCGCATCCTGTCCTATCCTGCATCTCCACAGCTAGAGGAAGCACAATAATCGTAAAGCGATTATTAGTTAACAGAACAGATGCAAAAACTATATATACCTGCACGTTGGAATTAAGAAGTAAGCAGAGTACGAAACAGGGCTCCTGGACTTACACCACAGGTCCTGACTGCTTAACTCAGTGACTACCTCGGTTCCTCAAGGTCTTTAGTCTTTCTTAACACCTGCTGCACACAGGAGACATGGTTGATTAGCCCAACGAGCTTAAATACGAGAGCCAACTTTTTTTTTTTTTTTTTTTTTTTTTCCTGAGAAAAGTGTCGGGTATATTACAAGGAAAATGTATAGAGTCACAGACCATAGGAATACAGACACACGTAGCACATTTAGTTTCTCTAACTTAAAGTTTTAATGTCACATCAGATATACTGCCACACATTTGAAGTATATATTAAACGTGGACTAATAAAAAAAGAATTACGAATCCGTCTCAGAACTACGAGACGAATTTATTAGGCCTAATTAATTCGTCATTAGCACATGTGTTACCCCTGTTTTCATATCGTATTATCGCCCTAGTCGTAAGACCCTCGATAAGAACGATAAGGAAGATTAGTCGCCCTTATCGGACGATTAATCGGTCCGACGGGCTTATCGGACAAATTTATCGCCCCGATGCCCGGTGACCTTATCGACCTTATATATACTATATATATATGATGTAAATATATGTGATTTTACCTGATCTGTGACAATTTGCACCACATACTCCTTCCTAACCTTGTTAATTTGTTCCTAACAAGTCCGCTAACATAGAAGCACTTGCTACCCGACTTGAAGCGCCAACTGAACCTAAGAAGAATGTTCCAAATTGGGTCATTGGCAAGAAAGTTGATGAGATGACGCTTTAGTGTCACCATCCATTGACATTATTGTGCAGCCATATTCCTTCCAAGCTTCCTCGTGCTTCTTTTCAAATCCTCCTCTGCCTTGTTCACACCCCTCTCAAGAAGTGGATTTCTAATCTCATGGTATTAAGGTGAGCGATACCTGGACAATATTGCCCAATGGACTCAAGCATAATCTCCCAAAATTCTTGAGTTAATAACATTTAATGGTATTCCATTCTCATAACCCTAGTGGGCAGCCGAAGGTTGAGGATAAGGTTGATTTTGCTCACCACTCTCACTAGTAGTCACTCCCTCACTCTTCTCTAACCCTAGTGGGCCTTGGGTGAGACTTCAAAACCAGCCCAACTTATCGCCCCGCACAACTTATCGGACGACTAATCGTGATTTATCGTCCTAATCGGACGACTAATCGCTCTAATCGCCAAAACCGATCGAATCGACCTTATCGAAGGCGCTAGATATATAAGGACGACTAATCGCGATTAATCGTGATTAGTCGTCCGATATGAAAACACAGGTGTGTTACTATAGCATTTAGTGTCTAATCATGGGCAAATTAGGTTTAAAAAAGATTCATCACCTTAAATACATGCAATGCGGCAATTAGTTATTATTTCATCTACATTTAATGTTTCATGCATGTCGCTGGCATTAGATGTGTTTTAGAAGTGGGAACTAAACATTGCGGGTGTCTTCCTCCTAGTCGCCCATCGACGCCGGCACGGGCGAAAAGAAGCCGTAAGACAACACACCCAAATTCAAAGAAGCGCCACTGCATCAAGGCTTCAAAAGGAACCGATACCTAATGGGCGTGGTGACTCGCAATGGAGATGATCCCCGCACTTCTTCTTATTGGGAATCGCCGGCCCGGATCCTACCGCCGCTCTTCCGTTTCCCTTGCACCTTCTTCTCCCGAACCCCCACAACGATGGACGGCTGAACTCGGCGGGAGGCGTATCAGCCGCCCTCAAACCCGCCACCGCCGCCGAAGCTTTAGGTGGGCCCGTGCCTAGGGCCCGATGGGGCCATGGGCCCTAGTCGTGGCCCATAAAATTTAGGAACATATTTTCAATTTTGGCCCAACAACGCAACCCACCAAGAAGACTAGGGTAGACAGGATCGCATTGGGAGCGTTTAGGAGCATCGCCTCAAAGCGCCGTTTGTCCTCAACAAATGCATGTATAGGCGACACATCGGTGATTTCTTGATTCCCCGCCGGATCTGCCGCTTTCTCTCGCCATCGGAGACCTTTTTGGCATCGCGATGTGCTTGGGGGAGCGGTGGGTCCAAAGGGTAATGCATATATCCTCTTCTAATAGAGTAGTTTTACCTAGAATAAGGTTGGATTTTGTATCGGTGGAGTTATCATCGGTAAGCTTTTGTCCCTTCCGGTTTCTCTCGCTATTGCCTATGTTCATGATGAGCCAGTCATGGTGGTGTCTGGGGTGCATGTAGTGATTAGTGGTGATATCTTTTGCGGGGGTCTCAACATCGCTGTGCATGTCTCGTTGTTTTTATCTTCTACGTCGGTGTTCGTTTTATCTGTGTTTTTTCTTGGTGCCATTGGTGCCCATGGTGGCAATGATAGAGTTGGACATGTAATCCAGAATACGACAATGGAAGTAAGGAGAAATTTTGGAAGGTATGTCTACCAACTCGTAGAGAAACCGAGCTAGGTTTGATCCCACCTTGTTTGGTGGTTTTATTTCTCTTCAGGTTGTATCTTCCCTCGGGCGCAGTCGGGGCTAGTGGTGGTCTTTGAGGCGCCAAATTCCTTGTTTTACCGACAATGTGATGGTCGGCGGCCATCATCTTTAGCCAAGATGTTCAACAAGATTAAAGCATGTCGATGCTCTTGATATGCAACTCATGGTGGCATCGAAAAATTGTGAAGAGCTATCGTCCGGAAGGGGCTTGGCTTCAAGCCGCAGATTGTTCCGATCAACAAAGAAGAGATCAACCGAAGACTATGATGTTGCAAGGTGTCACACCCCAACGAGACATGGGCTAGCCGGGCCTATGAGGGGCGCACAACCCTGCGTGGCCACCGACGCCACCCTCGTTATAGTCATTACTTAGAGGTTAAGTCTAGTCAAATTAGGAAGGGTCCTGATTACTTGCGAAGTCATGTTGAGTCCTCCCTATAAATAAAAAGGGAGATGTATACTTTTGAGATTAAGCAATAAACAAAATAGGGTTTAACCCTTAAAGCCTCGGTCTTCCTCCTCACCTCGCCACGCTGCGTGCCGGCCAAGACGCCAGCCACCATGCCGCCGCCCTCGCCATGCCCCTCTCTCTCTCAACGACGCCAACGCTAGGGCGCCAACGACCGCCACGGCGCCACCCACGGCCCAATGGACTTGGGCTGTGAGAGATTGGTATCCGGAGACCACAAGATCCTCGGCCTGTGCAGATCCATGGCCGCAGAAGACGGCACCACCACGCTCCCGTCCCCACGGAGATGATCATGGAGACAATCCGCTCCTTCGGATTCGAGGACGACGCTACGACAAGGTCGTGATCTCCCGACTACATCAACACGAGGTGCGGCTCCGGCCTCCGGCCCAGCACAACGCCATCCTTGCAGGCCACCTCGCCCGCATGAAGGCCATCGGCGAGCTCGCCCTCCTCGGGAACAACTACCTCCTCAATGACGACGACGAAGACGCCCCCACAGGCGGCGCCAACCTCGACGACACGCTTAGCAGCAACGCCACAGCTCGTGGCGATGCTGTCCGCACGCGGCGCCCTTATGACGTCACGCGCGCAAACGACACGGCGCCCACGCCAACGTGATCATTGGCGCCTCATGCGACGAAAGCACGCCTACCACCGGTGCAGCACATCAACCTCACGGAGTAGCACCTACACATCGCCGTTCTCCTCGACATCGACATGACCATCAACACCGACTCCAACATCGGCCCATTGCTACGACCATGTGCAAGCCCCCAACACTAGGGCTACCTCGGGCGACAACCATGGCCACCACCATGACTCCATCGCGATCTCCTTTTCTTTTAAGTGACATCGCCGAACGATCAAGGCAGCAGCGCGAGGACGCACCGCCGAAAAAGGGGGAGTAATGTCACACCCCAACATGACATGGGCCAACCGAAAGCCCGTATGGGGCGCCAGAGCCCTTACGTGGCCACCGCCGCCACCCTTGTTATCGCCATTACTTAGGGGTTAAGTCTAGTCAAATTAGGAAGTGTCCGGATTACTTGCGAGTCAAGTCGGGTCCTCCCTATAAATATAAAGAGAGATGTATACTTTTGAGATTAAAGAATAAATAAAATAGGGTTTAACCCTTAAAGCCTCGGTCTTCCTCCTCATCTCGCCACGCTGCGCTGCCGCTGCCGCCGGCCGCCGGGCACACACTCGCCAGCCAGGCCGCACCCCCGGCGATGCCCCTCTCCCTCTCAACGACGAATGCTAGGGCGCCAACGACCTTCCCCCGGCGCCACCCACGGCCCTATGGACTTGACTTGTATTTTCATTTTCCTTGAGTGTCTTTATAAGATTTTGGTGCAAACTTTAACATGTTTATGTAATAAATTTCCCGGTTTCTCAATTTTTTAAAAAGACTAGGGTAGACAAGCAGCCAAGCAGGTCATGAGGTCACGGTCGTAACTCACGGACGCACGCGCTGCTTGCTCGCGGATCTTTCCTCGCTAGCTTGCGCCGCCGGTCGCCGTTCCCGCCTCCCTCGCGCGTCCTCGGCTCCTCGCTCAGCCACTAGCGCCACTCCGGCCTCCCGCACGCTTCTCGCCGGCTCCTCGCTCACGCTCAGCCACGCGGCCCTGTCGAGCTCCGTCACCGAGCAGGCTGCTAGTGTGTGAACTTTTATACATGTAGCTACCGAATCCTGGGTCCGCCAACTGGTCACCAACGGCAAGCGGTAGTAGAATCTCCACACAAGTGGCAAAAACCGGCCGACAGCTCTGCCACCACCGTCGCCCACAGATCCGCCGTGGAGGGAAACTCTTCTCGCCATCCGTTCGCCGGACGTCGAGGAGCAGCCACCTCCGCGACCGCTCGCACCAATGCCGGAGTCAGGGACGAGGCAAAAGTAACTCGGCGGCGATGCCGAGTAGAGAAGCAAACCTAACCTACATCTAGTAGCTAGGTATATGTACACCGGCCGCCGATTCCGCGGCCCCGCACCCCCTCCGGCGCCGGCAGAATTGACGCCGGGAAAAAATCGCCACTCGGTCGCCCTCCTACTGTAGCAAGGGTGAGAGAGCGAGACGGTTCGGGAGAGAGCTTTTTACGAGAACCAGCTATAACCCACCCGCCACAAATCGTTCATCCGCTAGATTAGATGCAAGAATCAGGTAGGAGAAGGGTACCTGCGTGCAGAAGAGCGGCACGAGAAGACGCCGGAGCCCGGAAGCCGAGCGAATCAATCAGCACCAGCCCGGCTCCGCCGCGGGGAATGAGGATGCAGCTGAAACGGGTTCTGGCCTGGGGAGTGTGATAGGAAGGGGAATGGGTATTAAAGGCAGCTGGCGAAAAATCACAGTACTCCTGCGTGTGATCTAAGCGGACTGGAGAGGCTTAGGAAAATAAAAACACTGCAGTGGTGGCCACGATCGAGCCGCCGTAGGCTTACTCCAATGGGAGCGTGTAGGGTTCACCCGGTTGTCACCGGCGTGCTGCAAAACCACGCGAACCCTGCTGCACAACCACGCGAACCCCGCTCCAACAAAGCGCGTCGGCGTCACGCGCAAATACGACAAAACCACGTACTCTTCCACACTCCCTCTACAATACTTTACAACTAGCATGACCCCCCGCAAAAGCGCGTGAGATAGTCTCCACAGGTGGAGCAGAGGAAGCAGCATCATTGAAGTGGTCACTCGCAGGTTCATCTATGTCATAAACAGGCAGGAAGACCCAAGTGTGTTCGATCAGAAACATTATAGCATCGAAACCTGATAGGGAAATCGATTTCTTGAAATTCAAATTACATAGGCTTCACATGACCCTTAGGGGTTGTAAGTCCGTTGTTGCTAAGCTGGAAGGCAAAGCAGGTGGAGGAACCTGAGGTATTTGTTCATAGGTATTACCCGGTTGTTGTTGGTGTATTTGAGGCTGAGCAGCTCTTTGTCTTCAGCCTCTGTTCATGGACGGATACACCATAGTTGTAGATCATGTAACTGTAAACTACGGAACGAATACAAAATCAGAAAGGAGATTTGTTAGTTATATTTAAACTTTTGTTAAAGAAAATAAAGGTATAAGAATATTGAACTTTTTTTTTCATGCTCGGAACTTGTGAAGAGTGATATGTCCTGAGTACTGAAACATTAAAATTAAATAATTTCCTGCTATTAATCGAAGTGAGGAATAATAATTTGATGGTTCCGAAGCATACTCTTTGAAGCATCATAATTAACATAATTCTGAAGCGTGCATAGTTCATAATTGACATGTTCAAGGTGCAAAATACGTTGCACTGAGCCCTTCATCCAGTAATGGTAATTACTTGGTAGCAAAGGAGAAGTTTTTACTGTAAGAATACATATAAGAGTTCATGTCTTTGAAAAATTGTATTGCAGAAAATATGTGTCCATCGAAATTGTCTGAATGTATTGCCAGAGTACAGACACATGAAGCCTGCTGATCTTATATTCTGAATGAAGTGTGACGTTCTCTTCTTCAAGGTCACCCTGAAGCAGACTTCTTAGTTTCACAGTTATAGGTGCTTGAAGAAGGCATCCGTTCAAACATTAAAAAAATGCTATGCATGAAACATAATTGATTGTTCGAGATTTGTCTTGTGGGAATTTAATCGAGCAGTTGAAGAGTGCAGGACATTAAGAGTAAAACGAAGATTACAAAGGATACCTGCTGCGCTAACAGTGAGGATGGGGAGGCCCGGGTGAGGATGGAGGGGAATGAGTCGCCGAGACGCCGATGCGGCGAGTGTGCAGCCGGGCGACGCAGTGATTCCGAGGGAGGTGGAGTGGCGAACGACGACTTGTGGCGGCGGGGCGGGCGGCAATGACGGCGTTGAGGGGGACGACGGCGACGGTGGATCGGTGGGCGAGGTGCCGACGGCCGGCCCGAGGGGACGGGTCGGCGGGGAAGCTACGGCGGGGGCAATTGCGCAAAGGAGGTGAATGGCGTTCCTCCGCGTCCGAGCGAGCGAGAGGAAATTGTCGTGGAAGGAGCTAGGTGCTTCGTGTTTGCCGGAGAAGCTTCGTGAGGGATGGGGAGGGCGGGTAGCAGACCGCTGATTGTAGTTCGCCTGGCTGGAAATCACATGTCGACGTGGGCTTTTGTGGTGGCAAATCTGGTATACGGTTATAAGAGAAAAGTATAGATAGGCTCTAGTCAAGTATTACCGTGAGAGCAACTCCAAAGTGGTAGCCCTCAAATTAGACCCTTAAAATTGCATTTGCATGCTTGAAACTAAAAAAATAGGGGCTTAAATTAAACCTCAACTCTAGTTGAACAAATAGCACAGACTGTTGGCGTTTGTTAACGCAAACATAGGTATAACCGCAAGCGCCGCGGATACCGTTGTAGCTTTCACCCAAGAGTATTCCTAGGTATCGTATTTATCCTCAAGGAAGCAATGGTTAAAGAAGTTGATAGCTAACAATCATGTACCTGCTAACTAGTAACCGACTAAACTAAAGTGGGGGTAAAAGATAGGATAGGAGTTTTGATAAGTGACACACATAGGAGAACATAATAAAAGGTAGCAGAGTAGACAAGCTAAAGCCGGGAGGACAACGGAGAGTTCAAGGCTCCTATTTACTTCTCCATTACTATGGTTCTTTCGTAAAGCAAACCAAAGGGATTAACTAAGTAGAGGGTAAAGCATAGCAATCACACCGAGGCACTTCGGAGCAACGACCTTTCCGATTCTCGAAAAGACTGGGAAAGGGTAATCGAGGAATGCCGCCTAAAAGCTCTACGAAAAACACCAACCTAGCACGTGGTGGAATACGAAGGCCCGGTCGGAGCTGTCACCTCCGAGGCTACCACAACTATCCGTAAGGTTAAGGCGCAATCTCGGGTAAACCCTAGCCTAGACACCACGTCTATGCTAGCGTTTACTACTCTAGCCACATATGATAACTAGAGCATTCGGTCGAACGGAGATCCCATGCCAAGGTATAACTATGACACTTAACCATACTCTAATTAATCACTAAGGTAAACTTAGATAACCATAAAGAATAATTTAGTAATAGGAGAAGATAAATATATTTAAATGCTTGAGTCTTACAAAAGGCCGAGACAAGATTTGCTTGGGACCTCCGAGGACTCCTCCTAACTTGAGCATCTCTCCCTACCTCCCAACTAAACTAATACTACAATGTTACATCTTGGAATAGTGGTGTTGCTCCTTGGTGGTGTCTTGAATGAGAGGGAGAGAGCCTCCTTTTATAGGTAGAGGAGAGGGGGCTCTTTGGAAGATGTCCATCCCCACATGGAAGGTGCAAAACCGACCTCCTAGGGCGGTTTCAATATAATATTTGAACAAAGCACCCCTAGAACCGTCATGTGCATGGCGGCATGCAACCGCCAGAAGAAGGGCGGTTCGATTTGGCGGGATCGCCGGTCCGGCCAGACCCACCAGTCCGGCCGGACTGGGGCTGGCTCCTTGTTGACACCTGTTATAGCATAATATTATAAGGTAAATAACATGAAATAAGGGCTCAAGTCAAAGACCAAACATAAGTCTAGGGTCTAACTAACATAATTCCACGAGTTTTGGTATTCTCGTGACTTTCCGTGGACTTGATAGATAATTGCATAGAAAGATGGAGAAAGTTCCTAATATACAAGGCATATGAAGACAAGACTTAACCGTGAAGCAACTCAACCCGAAAAGTGAACTAAAACATTCTAGAAGATACCAGAGGACACCGAAAAAGACGGACGCCGAGGTGGCATGCCACCCCGGCGGCCGCCAAGCCAACTAGGCCGGCCGCTAGGTGGGCCACCCCCGTCGGTCTCTCCTTTCTAGGTCGGTTTACTACCGACATTGAGGTTGTTTCTACACCGTTCTTTGAAGGTCGGTTTGATCCAAGGGTTGACGTTCATCGCCAAGTACTATATAAGAAGACCAAATGACCCCCGGGCGATAACAAAGTTCATTATCATACTCATTCATCAACTCATACCCATCTAGTCCAAACCAAGTCTAGACCTAAGCCCTAGTTCATACTAGAAGTAATTAGCTACATAGCTAGTTCTAGTTGAAGATCAAGTTCATCTTGAGTTCCCGATAGTCAAGAAGTAGCAAGGACCATCGTTCTTGAGACTTCTCTCTTGTATTCGACCGTAAGTACTCTTATATTTAGAATACAATTGTTATGGCTTTGATCTTTATAATTATTATATTCTTATTGATATGTGTTTATGCTTGCTATGATTATATGTTTAGTTTAGTAAGATTGCTTTATATTTTATGCATGGAATTGTATAGCATCCATATAGATGATCACTATGTAAGTGATAAGCAATGTGTAAACGTGGTGTTTATACAACGTTTATCTACAATTGCACCCTACATTCCGGGCCGTGTGGAAGATCGCGGGAGTGACAAATCTGTTGAGTCCTTTTTGGAATCCACCCTCCGAATGTAGGACACGTCGAGTTTATTATTATGGTAATGATCAAGTTTCGTCCTTGGTTGTTATTGGTAATGCTTGCCATGTGTAGAAGTAATCCAACCTTACCATGATAGCTAGATGTATTGCACTAATTGTAATATTCATTAACATATATGATTAAGAGTATCTTAGGAATATTCATTCTATTCTTTCTATAACATGTTAATAGCTCGTATGATACTAGTGGCATATGATGATCTTAGACTTGGGTATTTATCATTATTATTATTATCTTTATCCCTGTGACTTATCCCGTTGAGTAATGTTAGATACTTATGGCAACTCTGCATTACAATACCGTAAGGTGGATCTCATAACTAAATCACAATCTAAATCATTAGACATCTTTTTCTCTCTACCTTTCCATAGACTCCCTTCCCTCGTGGTAAAATATAAATACGATACCGTGATTACTCCCCTGAAGTGCTATAATTGGTATTTCTATCTCGTGCGCTTGCGCATATCATGTTCATTTTTTTATCAAGGCCAATCAAGAGTACCATGCCCCGCATTTCTTTGAGCGTTATTGCTAGGGCGACAGACTAGTGTATAGGTAATGCCTAGAAATGAGTGGTATACCTTGAGTACATATCCCCGGTGAGATTAACTCCACTATGGATAATGATGCTATGTTACATCCCACTACTAACACCGCCTAACTCCGCTTTGTTGGATCATGAGGTTAATCCCATATCCAAGCTAACATGATTAGATAGATATCCCATATATATTTCTTTTCGCCTTCCTAATTGGGATCGTGTAAGAAATATCAACAAGCATTTACGGCGCCGTTGTCGAAGGCGTAGTCTATTCGAAAAAATAATTTTTCTTGGCTTTGTTTTTTAAAACTTTCCTAGTTTAGAGAGAGCATAGTCAATATCTTAATTTCAAAATGTGTTTTCAAAACTTCAAAAGTTTTTATAGTGCTTCTTTCCAAATTTTCTCTAGTTTGGAGGGGTATTAACCAAAACTTAGACAGTGTTATTCCTATTAAGTTGGTATTGTTTTTCGACTTTACTAGTTAGAAAGGGTGCTAGCCAAAAATCTTTTAAACACATCATATAAGGAAATCAGAGAGATCCCTTACACCACCTAATGCATTGAGAACCCATTATCACATACTCAAACAGGTTCAACCCTGTTTTCTATTTTGTTTTTATCTTATGCGGGAAAAATATATGTATGAATAAGAACCTTCCGCAGAATTTTGTTGAAGATCCTGAAAAATTAATCGGCAGCCGCCGAGCAAAACTCGCACAAACTTCAAAGATCTACATCATCATCATCATCATCATCCGAGAATCCAAGACCTCTACAATCTGAAGTTAATCAAGTTACTAAAGACTTGACATCTCAATTTGAACCTATGGCAACCAAGACACTTCGTGAATTCTCGGCTCCTACCACGGACAACATTCTCGTTGGGCCGAAGGTAGAGGTTGGAGACAAAGGCTTTGAGCTTAAGCCGGGGCTCATCAATATGGTGCAAGCTAGTCAATTTTGTGGAAAGGCACATGAAGATGCTAGTGCTCATCTCCAACACTTCCTAGAGATTTGCAAAGACATTTACTATGAAGGACGTATCCGAAGATGCAATCTTGCTCCGCCTCTTTCCATTCTCACTTTTGGGAAGGGCCAAGCAATGGTTTTATGCTACCAATGATAAGAATACAACATAGGATATTTGTTCCACAGCCTTTCTTGCTAAGTTCTTTCCTCGTAGGCAAGACAAATGCCTTAAGAGGGAAGATATCAAATTTTCAACAACAAAGATGATGAATCGTCCCCCAAACATGGGAGCGTTTTCAAGATTATATTTCGAAATGTCCACACCATGGGATGGAGAAGTGGTCGTTGATTCGCACTTTCTATCATGGGCTTGTTCCCGGTGCTCGTGAAACTATGGATGCCGCAGCTGGTGGTGCTTTCTTATCACTTACATTAACTCGTGCCACAGAACTTGTGGAGAAGATGGCTTCCAACCAAGGTTGGAGTGAAGAGCGTCAAACTCGCAAGAGGGGAATGCATCGGCTTAAAGAAGTAGATATGCTATCCGCTAAAATGGACCTTATTATGAAGAAGCTCGAGGATAGAGATCCTCAACCCAAGGCAGTTATGCAAATTCAAGACTCTCACATGACATGTGAAGAATGTGGAAACTTAGGCCACACCGGCAGAATTGTCCGAGAGATCCCGGAGGACATCAACTTCATCAATAACAACAATAATTTCCGTCCTCGCGAGAATCAAGGTTGGAACCAACAGAGGCCCAACTATCAAAGCAACTACCAAGGTAACAATCCAAGTAACAATTTTAATTCTTATCAACCTTCTTTGAGAGATCTTGTTGTTAACCAAGGTAAGACCATGGAGAATCAATCCAAGAAAAATAGCAACTAATGATAAAGCTTTAGAACTTATCAATACTCGTTTAGAAAGCTTTTCTTCAGCTATAAAGAATCAGCACGGCTTTAATAAGATGATAGAATCTCAGATTTCTCGGAAGTCTGTTCCACTAACCACACCCGGGTAAGATTCCTGGCAAAATTTAAGAATTAGAAACTACAAACCTTGTCGATATTTATAATGCAAAATGTTACTATAGAGAGACCTCAGAAGTCGTTGGTTGGATGACTCAATGCCACCTAAAAAGGAAGATCCAGGGGAGGCCGGTCATTACAATCAAGATTGGACAACACACATTCGACAATGCTCTCTCGTGATTTTGGCTCAAGCGTCAACATATTACCAAAGGTAATTTGTGAAAAGATTTATAGTGAACCACTTTGGAAAAACGAATATGTGCTTGCGGATCAATCATTCTGTTATCCCGAGGGGATCCTTGAAGACGTGTGTGTGGGGAATCGAGAGGCTCGTATGTGCCGGCCAGACTTCGCGAGTTGTAGATACCGGAAGAAATGAAAGAGCAACAATCATACTTGGTAGACCATTCTTATGCTCACCAAAGTCGTCATGTACGCAGACAGTCGCGAAGATTGTTTTCAATATCAAAGGGAAGAGGGAGAAATTCACTTTCAAGAACAAGGTACACACCTCTCTTACTTATTCCCAGAATTCCAACCGTTATGTTCTAGAACCGAAGATAGAAAGTTACAATCGTAACGTATGAGGAATCGAAACGTAATCGAAACAAGAACAAGAACAAGACGGCAAGACCTACAAAGGTAATGGTAGTAAATAAAATAACATCTTATAATGATCATTTACTTCAATCCCCGATGCTTCGTCGAAAGATGATCCGTGTACGCCTACCTTCGCATGTTCTATTCAATGCTTAACTTTCTATAATACATATTGCGATCTTCGATCCGTGTTAATCTAATGGCAAAGGTTACATATGAATTATTATTTGGAAAATTGCCATTGCAACCAACATATGTGCGACTACGAGATGGCGCACCAATCCTATAGAGTTCTGAAGGAATTGCCAAAAATATACCGAGTCAAGATTATGGACCACTATGTTCTCACCGACTTTGTAGTCATGGACATGGGAAAGGAAGAAGATCCTCCACTAGTGCTTGGGAGACCATTCCTCAACACTACTCACGCAATCATCTACATCCATACAGGGAGAGATTCATTTCCAATTTCCTAAAGAGAAGGCACATGTTTACTTTAATAGTTATAATGAGTATACAAATCCTGTGGGAGAAGCGAGGTTAAATCGCCGCCATAATAGAAGATGGATCAAGAATCTAGAAGATGAAAAGGTATATGCGTAAATCAATACTATTACACCTAATACATCTATGGAGAAAGAAGAATCAACTACTCCGGAGAATATAGAATCATCGATGCCACCGATTGTGACAATTGATATACCATGGGAGTAAAGAGCGTAACTTGGAGTCTTGTTCTGAGGACTTTAAACACCTAATCCTCACCGAAAGGTAAGTCGGTAAGTTATCCATATTTAAATTCTCGCATTGCATATTTTCTTTCCATATCATGTTTATCTTTTTAGTATCATATATATGCATTTGAAAATAACAAAAATATTTTGTCTTTTGTCTTTTGAAAACCTTTAAGCCCCATGCTAATATCCCTGAGGCTAAACACCTCTAGGCCATTTGTTTGTGGTGGCATAAAAAAATAAAATAAAGATGCATAAATTCTTTATCTTTTCTTATACAATAAAATAAAATAAAATAAAAATTTGAAAAAAATAATAAAAATCTAAAAATATTTCCCGTGCAAACTAAAGCAATGTGGCTAACCTCTAATGCTTAATCAAGTTCCACTAGCTTTGTTGTCTATTTGAGATCAACAGATTTCAAGAGGAGAAGAGATATGTTAGGCGCCATCCTTGTTGCCAACTACCTCAACTTCTACATCATTGAAGACTACACTCCAATCTAGCTTGGGGAGTGCAACCCCCGATTATCCGGATAAGTATTTTACTATCTATATATATATATTATATTATATTATATTATATTATTATTAGCTAAATATTTTGTTTGCTAGAAAGTTTGTTAAGAGTCTAGTTTTAATAGAGTCTAAAAAGTCTTTTGCTAGAGTGTGAATAAAAGGATCAAGAGAGAGTGCACACTAAAGTTTACTTTGCTCAACTAAAAGAAATCCTAAAATCCGCCAACATGGAGATGATGAATAGTTGCTCCGTTGTTATACTTTTCTAGTACCTAGCTTTCAAGCATAATTTCTCTTGAGCTCCATTTGCAAAATTATTACTCAAAACCTGAAACCTATGGGTTGCAAATGCTTGCTCTAAAGTCTAGGTAATTGACGGATATGATATATGATAGTCCGAGTTTGCTATTTGATCTTACTCCTAGTGACACTAGATTTACGAGATTTATATTTCGAAAATTAAAAATACACATGATAAGTTCCTGTGTGACAAGAGTGTGAACCTCCTACCACGACCATATATACATGCTCTTTAGATTAGAAAAACCTTTTGATAAAAAATTTATATATATAGGCCGCTTGCTTTGCATTGAGTTTGTTCAATCTTTGTTGACCCTTAGAAACTTGTCATGCTGATCATGTACACTCCACTCATTCCACTCCATTACATTCCACTCTATTCGATTCCATACATGCTATTTCTATCCCGAAAGTACGCATCTACCACATATACACCATATATACTCATCCACTCATTCATTGCTAGCCAATATCTTACAAAAGCTCCATTACATTTATACCTCTCAAAAAAGTTATTGCAAAAGAGATCCGGATTGTAGATTAAAAAAAAAAAAAAAAAAAAGAAGAAAAAGAGAAAGGGAGATGAAAAATGGACAAAAGTCCTACGGGCGAGTAGAGCCTACCTCTCTAAACAAAAGAGGTAGTTTCTACACCGTTCTTTGAAAGGTCGGTTTGATCCAAGGGTTTACTACCGACAATGAGGTTGTTTCTACACCGTTCTTCTTTGAAGGTCGGTTTGATCCAAGGGTTGACGCTTCATCGCCAAGTACTATATAAGAAGACCAAATGACCCTGTGGCCGATAACAAAGTTCATTATCATACTCATTCATCAACTCATACCCATCTAGTCCAAACCAAGTCTAGACCTAAGCCCTAGTTCATACTAGAAGTAATTAGCTACATAGCTAGTTCTAGTTGAAGATCAAGTTCATCTTGAGTTCCCGATATTCAAGAAGTAGCAAGGATCATCGTTCTTGAGACTTCTCTCTTGTATTCGATCCGTAAGTACTCTTATATTTAGAATACAATTGTTATGGCTTTGATCTTTATAATTATTATATTCTTATTGATATGTGTTTATGCTTGCTATGATTATATGTTTAGTTTAGTAAGATTGCTTTATATTTTATGCATGGAATTGTATAGCATCCATATAGATGATCACTATGTGGGTGATAAGCAATGTGTAAACGTGGTGTTTATACAACGTTTATCCGCAATTGCACCCTATATTCCGGCCGTGTGGTAGATCGCGGAGTGACAAATCTGTTGAGTCCTTTGGAATCCACCCTCAGAATGTAGGACACGCCGAGTTTATTATTACGGTAATGACCAAGTTTCGGCCTTGGTTGTTATTGGTAATGCTTGCCATGTGTAGAAGTAATCCAACCTTGCCATGATAGCTAGATGTATTGCACTAATTGTAGTATTCATTAACATATATGATTAAGAGTATCTTAGGAATATTCATTCTATTCTTTCTATAACATGTTAATAGCTCGTATGATACTAGTGGCATATGATGATCTTAGACTTGGGTATTTATCATTATTATTATTATCTTTATCCTGTGACTTATCCCGTTGAGTAATGTTAGATACTTATGGCAACTCGCATTACAATCTTTGTAAGGTGGATCTCATAACTAAATCACAATCTAAATCATTAGACATCCTTTTCTCTCTACCTTTCCATAGACTTCCTTCCCTGTGATAAAATATAAATACGATACCGGATTACTCCCTTGAAGTGCTACAATTGGTATTTCTATCTCGTAAACTTGCGAGATATCATGTTCATTCTTTTATCAAGGCCAATCAAGAGTACCATGCCCCGCATTTCTTTGAGCGTTATTGCTAGGGTGACGACTAGTGTATAGGTAATGCCTAGAAATGAGTGGTATACCTTGAGTACATATCCCGGTGAGATTAACTCCACTATGGATAATGATGCTATGTTACATCCCACTACTAACACCGCCTAACTCCGCTTTGTTGGATCATGAGGTTAATCCCATATCCAAGCTAACATGATTAGATAGATATCCCATATATATTTCTTTCGCCTTCCTAATTGGGATCGTGTAAGAAATATCAACACTCCTCTCGCTACCTCCTTTTCGCGGTGGGCTCTGGGGCGGCCCGGATCCGTAGTTTAGGGGTGCTTTGGTCCATCTCGTTCCTGACTTGGGCGCCTCTTGTGTTGCACTTATTAGTTGGCGTGTTTTCCGAAGTGCGCTTTTGTTGTACTTTGGCTTATTCTCACTTGATTCCGTGTATTTGTCCTGCAAAACATATTTCTCGGAATACAAGTGGAACCTGGTCAATAGTAAAGGTATATGTGCTAGTTTTCCCCGGAAAAGAGATACAAGTTGGCGGTATAAAATGGTCGATAACAACCGTCAACACGGACCCTATATACAATGGGACTCGCTTGTCGGCAAAAAGAGCTGCTGTGGGGCTGCCGGGTTGCTCTACCCGCATCGAAGAAGCTGCGCGTGCGGCTGCCGCCCGTAAGGCTGCGTGGATCATTTGAGGCAGCCCGCGTCGGGGAGCATGCTGCCGAGACCGCCGGGCCGCGCTACCGGCAAGAGGCCGGGTCGGCCGCACCCACGGCCGGGGGCCGTCGCGAAACGGGTGGTGTTGACGGTCACCAACGACATATTTTTCTCGTCAACTTACTACAATAAAGGGAGTGAAACTATACCTTTTTATACTCATATACATTTATTACTAACATATTTCCACTTGTAGTGTTCAAAATGTATTTTGTAGTATTTATAATAAAAACAGGTGGAAATACGACCAAAAGGTGCGACCCTGGAAAGCGCATTTCAGAAGATCACAAGCCCAGGGTGGAATTGGACCGAAATGATAGAATTGGGCCAAGCCAACATCGCCCACACACTTTTCAGAACAGAAGATGACGACCCACGAAGACATGGGCCGGGCCGAGCCCAAAGGGGTGCGGCCACACCCCAAGGTACGCCCGCACCCTGCTGGGGGCGGTTCGAGCCCGTCTTCGGCAGGTCGGCATATTAAGTCGTGTGGAGGGCGGCGCGGTGCTTGGGTGGCCGATTCAGTGTACCTGGATGCACTGACAAGGTCGGTTTAGGGGTAGAGTAGTCATTTGGTCACCTCTTCCATGTGTATAAGTAGCCCCTCTCTCTCCCTCATTACACACACACACCATTTGGAGTCAACACACCAGCACCACTTCACTCTCCACCACCATTTCTTCTTCTTCTTCTTCTTTGGTTAGCATTGGAGTAGAAGAGCTACAAGGAGGAGCTTGTAATCTAGAAGAAAGTGAGCTTTGGTAATATATATCTTCCATGGATCTTTCTCCTATTTGCAAGTTCTATTTCTATGATCATGGTCTAACTTATGAATTAGAGTATAGTCTTGTTCATGTTTTAGTGTTGATATACGAACTAGCATATAGTTTACATATCATAATCTTGACATGTTCATATTCGTTCTTCATCGATCATCGTATGCATAACATGATTATAGATGGGATAACGGTTCGTCGTTCTTCCGGGTTTGCTCTTGTCTTAGTCCGTCCATCCGTAGGGTGGGGATCCTGGGGGGACAAGAGTAGTGCTCTAGTACGTGGGCATGGTGCCCGGGTATTACGACACCTTCGGATATGAGAGCATACCACGGTACCGTGAGGGTAGGTGGCGTGGTCGTGACGACCACGTCCGTCCCTTGTAATCCCTCCTCGTTCGTATGTAATGTAGGAGTTCGTAAATGCTTCCCATTGGGCTGGATGGCACCGGGGAGTCTCCCTGTTATCCTAGACATAACCATGCTTATATCGTGTTAGCATATGATCCTAACTATTCATTTGTATGACCATTAGAGTACTCCATAGGACATTCATTTATTCTTTATCTATTTTCTTTATCCTTTCTTGGTGGATTCCAATGTGTGTGTCACACTATCTATAAACCATATTGCTTACCCCTGTTATGATCAAGTTGGACTTAGTGTGCACACATTCCATCATCCAGATGCCATGCTAGCTTCTTATACACAAGCCTTCCTTTGGGAAAATATAAATAACGATACCCTGAATACTTCCTGAAATGCTACAATGATAAATCCGCGGCGCTGCGGATGGAATATCAACTATGGCAAGATCTATCACCGTTGATTGAAAGTGCGTTATCACCGACACGGTGGTTCCACCTAGTGATATCGACGGCACATTTCCTAGCGTCGTCATTAGGGATGGGTTCTAAACCTGTTTCTAGTGATTGCGCTAAGAAACGCCAACAAGCATTTCAGGCGCCGTTGCTGGGGAAGGCATTGTTATAAGAAATCACTAGCTGGCTATGAATATGAAATGTGTATGCATGGTAGCCACTTGCTCATACAGGCTAATCTTTTATGTTTTCTCCTGTTGTGGATGAAAACAGTATAGTGTATGTCAGGTTTTCAACTGCCGACAAACTTCATCGAGAATCCCGAGGCACTCCTAAGGAAGAACAGGTCTCGTACCTCTCCTTCTTCAATCGGAACCTCGGCAGTTGAGACCGACACCCCTGCACCAACCGAACCGCAAGCCATGGCTCAAAAGTCGCTTCATGATTTCTCCGTTCCCGCTGTCACCAACGTGCCCACTGGGTCGGTGGTCAATGTGGCGGACAAGAACTTCGAGCTGCGCACTGGGCTTATTACTATGGTGCAGGCCAGTCCTTTATGTGGACTGCCTAGCAAGGACGCCAACGCACATCTCCAACACTTCCTTGAGCTATGCGACACTATCGTTATCAGGACGTCGAGCCCGACATTATCGGGCTCCGCCTGTTTCCTTTCTCCCTTGTGGGGAAAGCGAAACAGTGGTTCTACAAGGACAAGGAAGCAAAAAATATGTGGGCTAAATGCTCCACGGCGTTCCTAGCTAAGTTCTTCCCCATGGGGAAAACCAATGCCCTGAGGAGAAGAATCGCTAATTTCCAGCAGAACTCAATGGAACCCATCCCGGAGGCGTGGGAAAGGCTGCAAGAATATATCCAAGCATGCCCGCACCACGGAATGGAGAATTGGCTGGTGCTCCAGAACTTCTACAATGGTCTCATGGCCATATCGAAGGGGCACCTAGACGCCGCTGCTGGTGGCGCATTTTTATCACTCACCATCGATCAGGCAACAGCCCCGATTGACAAGATGGTGGCAAATCGGAGGGGGGGGAGGACGTAACCCTAGCCAAAACACAAAAAGGCATGCATCCCATGAAGGAGGCGGATATGCTTGCCGCAAAAATGGATCTTTTGCTGAAGAAGCCGGACGAAGCGCAAAGACAGACTCAACCGCTCGCCAGCCGCCCGCCACGCGCTACGGGGCGTGTGAGACTTGTGGTGAAGTTGGCCATTCAGGGGATAACTGCCCTGAGACCCGTGAGGAAGCAGCATTCATAAACAACAACGGGTATCGCCAACCTCAGCAAGGCTGGAACAACCAGTCCCGTCCACCATTCTAAGGTAACCGGGGCTATAATCCCAATTACAGCTCCGGTCAACCTTCACTTAAGGACCTGGTGTTGGGCCAAGCCAAGATCAACGAAAACCTCACCAAAAAGATGAGCCAGAATGATAACATCTTAGAAGGAGTCAGCAGCAAGCTGGATGGGCTCAACTCGCTATGACATATCAACTGAATTTCAACAAAATGAATGAAACACAAATATCCCAGTTAGCTGCTCGTCTCCCGGTAATGGTTGGAGAGAAAGCTTCAAGACAATCTGAAATCCCTCATGAAAACATAAATGCAGTAACTACGAGAGGGGGTAGGTCCACTCATGACCCGCCAAATCCCAACCATGTGGTGAGGAAGCAAAAGAGAGGCAAACAAGAGGCAACGCCCCCGCAAATGAGGAACCCGGTGGAAGTGGTACCATTGGAATACACGTATACAACCTACCTACCATTTACCACAAGAACAAGAAGGCGGCGTTGGATGAGCAATTCACTCGGTTCGTGGAAATGATCCGTAAAAGTACATGTAAGTGTATCACTTCGGATGTGCTCCACGCCCCCTCATATGCCAAGTACATCAAAGATATCATCCGAGAATAAGTGGCCACTACCAACAACAGAAGTTGTGAAGCTAACAGATGAATGTAGTGCTGCTATTCTGAATCGCCTGCTGAAAGGTCCCTTGTGGTTTTTGGTAATTGAGTGTCAATATTAGGTGAACTAATATGTATGATTGAGATAATACCACGGGAGATTAGTTCACGTGTGGTGACGCAATGAAGGAGCTTTATTGCATATGAAACATGACATGGAGTCATGTGACCAAGGTGGTGAAGATCAAGACAAGGCTTGGCTTGATGGACCGGTTGCAAGTGTGAAGGGCAAGTCGAGGCGGTGAAGCGATGGACCGCGGGCGGTGAAGCTTGGGGCAAGACTTGGCGCCGACGGACCGACGCAACGGTGAAGAGCAAGTGAGGTCAAGATCGATGGACCAAGAAGGTCATGTGATGATATGAAGTGGATCATATCATTTGGTGATCGTGTTGGTGCATGTATTGCATCGGCACTTGGAGATGGAGCGGAATAGAAATGCGCAAGGCAAAGGTATAACCTATAGGGCATTTCATTTCACCGGTCATTGGTGCTTAGAGAAGTTTATGACCGGGTTTAGGATAGATGGCCGTACTATATCAAGAGGGGCAAACTTGTTTGCATATCGGTCATCTAGTGCCACTTGTGCGATCTAACTTTGCGTGTGTTAGGATCGAGTGGCGTGGTGAGATCAAGAGAAAATTCCTTTGAAAATGATTGTGAAAATGCTAACACACATGCACATGGTGATGTACACTTGGTGGTGTTGGCACATTTGCAAAGGAGAAGTTGTTTCGGTGTTTCTCGGACACTAGGACTGACTTTGGAGTGGAATACTGCTTTGATCCATTGAGCTTTGGATCAAGTAACCATGTGGGTTGTGTAGCCCTCTGAGTTAGCTTTCCATGGAGTCCAAGATTATCGAAAACGGAGTTCGGATGAAAGAGTTATGGACGTTTGATCGGGCGTTGGTCGGGCTGTCAACAGCGACGGACGCTGAGACTAGTGTAGGACGCGTCCGGTGCGGAAGCGCCTGGCGCGTCCGGCGCTGTGTATTTTGCGTCCGGCGGGTCAGTTGGTTTACACCCCCTCTCGGACCGCGTCCGGGGCTGCGCTGGCGCGTCGGCGCGCGCTGGGCGCTGTCCCGGCCAGATAAAAAGTTGCCAACGGCTAGTTTGCTCGTGGGTTGTTTTGAACTGCGCTGGCGCGTCGGGCGGTAGTGCCCGGGGCGTCCGGCTGCTGTACGAAAAAGTGGGATTTCGTCCCCAACGGCTCTATTTCGATGGGGGAGCTATATATATACTTGTTTGGCCGGCCTTTGGAGGTTGGTTAGCACACTTGAGCCTTGGTGGCTGGCATAGTGGTGCTTGAGAGCCCTTCCACTCACTCTAACTTGATAGTGTTCATCCGATTGAGTGAGTGAGCGATTCTAGTGCGATTGCTTCGAGAGATTGCATCGTGTGGCACTAGGTGATCGTGTTGCAAGCCGGTGTGCTTGTTTCTCTTGGAGGTTGCCACCTCCTAAACGGCTTGGTGGCAAGAGACTTCGTGAAGCACGCAACGAAGATTGTGCGGTGCTCCGAAGGAGGATTTGTGAGAGGTTCGTGCTCACCTCGCGGGGATCGCGAAGAGCGACACTACTAGAGCGTGTCGGTGAGTACCTCCCTTGTGCGTGTGGTGTCTTGCGGTGCCTTGAGAGGCTCACTTGAGAGTGGTGTCTTGCGGTGCCTTGCGGGGCGTGCCTTGAGGGGCAAGTGATCGGAGAGTCACACCGAAGAACCATCTTGGTGAAACACCAAAGGAACCACCCAAGGTGTTGGTCGACACAACGAGGAGTAGGGGGAAGTTGGCAAGCTTCCCGATACCTCGGTAAAAAAATCACCGGTGTCAACTTGTCTACTCTTCTCGGTGGTTTGCATTCTCCAAATCACAAGCTTCGTATTTACATTCATATATACCTTGTGCTTGTGCTTGTGGAGTAGCTCTTGCAATTACTAGCTTGTGTAGCTTATTAGTTGCTTTGCTTAGTTTGTGTAGCTAAGTAATTTGAGTCTTTGGGTTAGGCGTGTGTCGCCTTGTCCTTAGTGCATCTAGTGAGCTTAGGATTGGCTTTATGCTTTTGCTCATTAGAACTGTGTAGGAGCTCACCAAGTAATGAAGTACTAGTGCATAGGTTTGTGTGACCTTGCAATAGAAACGGTTAGGTGCTCAAGCTAGGCTTATCACCTCATTTGCTTTGTGTAGGATGTTTTGTGAGGTGATTTAGAGTCATAGCTAGAGGGGTGAAGTCTTGGCTAAACGAATAGTTTCAATTCCGCATCATATTTGTTTAGCCGGCGCAATTAGTTTTAGAAAGGACTATTCACCCCCCCTCCCTCTAGTCCCCATCTCGACCCTACACCTGCCGAAAAAGAAGAAGGATCCAGGTTGTCCTACAATCTCCTGCTCAATCGGAACACGGACATTTGACCATGCCTTGTGTGACCTGGGTGCCAGCGTAAGTGTCATGCCTAAGTCAGTCTTTGACAAACTGAAACATACACATCTAGAGCCGACGACCATGACATTCCAGTTGGCAGACTTGTCCATAAGGTATCCAGCAGGAATTGCAGAGGATATACCAAGAAAGATCCGGGGGATATTTTGTCCCGATTGACTTCGTGGTGTTGGATATGGAAGTAACCAAAGACACACCACTCATCCTTGGACGACCGTTTCTGAGCACGGCCGGGGCACAAATTAATGTTGGGGCAGAAGAAATCCTCTTCAACATTAATGGCAATGAAGAAAAGTTTGAATTTAGGCCCCAGATCTCAGAAGAGTGCAAAATGATCCAGATAAAATATGGGGAGCAAGGAATCAAGGAAATAGAAATACAACCCCCAAGAGCCGACAACACTCCCAAGGCAGTCAACATTGGTAAGAAGTGGGAGCAAAAGAAAAAGACAGCTCCGAAAAAGGGAAAAGAAGAACAGAACATAAAGAAGGTTCCCATTTTTACCAGAGGACCAAAGAAAGAAAAGTCCCCAAAAGGAAAAGTGCCGAAAGAGAATACCACACCTAAGGAAAACAAGGAGGAGCCAAAACAAACAAAGAAATCCAAATACACTCCTCCTCAAAAGGTGTGGGTGCTCAAGCAGGTGCAATCATCCGTGTCTCCAGGATTGGATGCACCATCGAAAGCAAAAATCGGGAGAAAAGTCCTGCTCCACAGACTCAAAATTGTGGGCCCTCTGTCAAGGGTAAAAAGGCACCTACCACGAGAAAAAGGCAAAAACAAATAAAGGTATCTACGGATCTCCAGATAGCTTGGCGGAGGACCCCCGCAGGTATCATTGCATTGCATATTTATTTTCATCAAACTTTATTTTATTTTAGCATGTTTAATCTTTCAGCAACCTTGCATTTTTTTTAAAAAAAAATCCAAAAATAGAATAAGTAGCTCTTCTTGTGCTTTCATGTCTATACATATGAGCTATGAAAATGTTTAGTCTTAGTCCCTTGTTGAAATGATGAATAGTTGCTCTGTCTTATGTTTTGCCTGTGCCCTAGTTTATAATTTGAATTTCTCTAAAGTTTGGGTTTAGTGGCTAAGTCTTAAAACTCATCTTAAAAAAACCCGATTCATGTGGGTTGCATAAGCTCTATCCAGTCTAAGTTGTTGCCAAATATGATATGGTACAAATAGATTTGCTATGATTTCATTCAAAAGAGAAACTTGACATCCGGGAATCTAATTTGAAGAAAAGAGAAAGATACGGGCTATGCTAAAAAAAAAAAAAAGAGAGAGAAAAGAAAAAGAGATGAAAAATGGACACGTGTTCGAGGGCGAGTAGAGCCCACATCTCCAAAAAAAAAGAGGAAATAAAAGACAAAAGTCTAGGGGCGACGAGCCCACCTCTCAAAAAAAATATAGTAATAAGCCCATACTTTCTCGAAAAACAAATATAATTTAAATAAATAAATCCTGGATGAAAAGGTTGATCAAAAGAATGAATGAGTAGTATTTCTATTATAACCGTTCTATCGACAACCGCCCAAGATTCGAGACGGCTAAAAAGCCCCGCTACGAAGGCCTAAGGTTCATGCCCACTAGTTGGGTGCATGACCTAAAAGCCTTATACCCGCCTGAAATCGGATCATCAAGCTCTTTGCCCAGAAGCAGTTTGAACGCCTACATCCGTGAACGCCGCCGGTACATACACTCGGGTATGCAAAAGGTAATGTTCACCAACTAATTGACTCACATTTATCTCCATGAAAATACAAGTTCATGCTTTCCTTGTTTTGTCAAATGCTCGGTTTGGGTGTATCCATGTATGGTACATCCATTGCCTTTTAAATTAAGCATGGTGCTTAGGTTAACAAAGCCTTCTTTATCAATTTTGATATGGTGTTGAAATTTGATTAGTGAACTTTGAGTTTCTATCATAAAACAATAGAAGCAATTTACAATTAGGAGATAAATAAAGACTAGGCTTATCTTGCAAACCTTATCCTTGCCTTGCTTGAGCTTTAGTGAAAAGTTGGCGAGAACATAATTTTAATAACAAATAAACTATAAAATGAATAAAATGATAATAACTCTAATAAAGCTCCCCCAGATTCAAACCAAAAGAATCCTTTTTTGTTACTTTTCTTTTCTTTTGTTTTGCTTGTGAAAATAAAGACAGTACAAGAACCAAAGTGTGAGGGAGATCTCTAAACAATAACGAACAAACATTTGAGACCTCCCAACACATTGCACGAACATCAGTGATCATCCATACGGAATGACAAGACAAAAAGATATAAATTGGAATGGCTTAACCTCCGGTCCGGTCAAACCAATTGACACTTAACATGACTCCTTCATCTTCAATCTTTGGTTTTTGCAACTTCACCCTCACGTCTCTAAAAGTTTTAAACTTTAAAACTAAATAAATTTTAAAAAGTCAAAACTTTTAACACTCCATTACCATGTTTTCCTATGATTATAAGTTGCATACTTTCTATTCCTTGCCAACATTCCTGCAAACTTGTGAATACTTGGAATTAGGGAACCTAGTTTATCTAAGTAATTGACGAATGAGATATAGTAGGATGACTTGATTCTTTCTTACTCTTGCAAAGAACTTGGGATTTTTTACAAAACTATATATATACAAATAGCATGTTCCTTGAATCGCTTTGAAATACCTACCAAGGCCACAACAAATATAAATGAACTATTCACATATGCCTCTTGCTTTGTGTTGCATCCTGTCAAACTCGTGACCCTTTGTTAAGATTTTTGTCATGCACCCATGATCGAGATACACGCACACCCACAAATAAAATGCCAACTCTTACACTGAGAGTTGCGGCGCAACATGCACACTTTTCGTCCACCAAAAATTTACTCCATGCAACTATCATTATATGCCGGGAAGAAAGATATGGATTATGCTAAAAGAAAGAAAAAACAATACATGCCAAGGGGCACAAAAAATAATGGACATGTGTCCAATCAATAAAACAACGGGAAGTAATACTACCCGTTTCAAAATAGTAAAAAAAAAAAGAAAAAGAGATAGCCCATACTTTGCAAGAGGCATTTATCCAAAAGAGATACTCATGATACAAGGAGTACAAAAAAATACTTAGCATAGTTCCACATAGTAGCACATCTCTATCAAAGTGTATGCCTTGCATCTCCATGTGGTCCAGGTTTTGATCCAACAACATATGCAAAGTAAGTGTGCCTCATTCATAGTCATTCCTACCCAAAATTCTAGATGCAACCTTTAGTAGTGGGATGATCAAAATAAAGGCATAATGCAAAGCCTTGGTGAGGAAAAACATATAAATATTTGAACGATTTGAGAGTAGCATTCAAGTAACATATGTTACCTTTTATTTTAAAAAATCCTCTAAAAACCCAAGTATCTGATTTTGAGCATGGTGAGAAGATTTGAATCCAAGTTGTTCCATTTTTCAATTACTCAATGATATTCTAGTAGACACTTGAAAGATCACAGTGCAGTGAAGCTTGGAATAACATGTATGCAGATTTTAAAATCATTGAAGATGAACCCGCTTAGTCTTGCACTTTACTCGAGGTCGAGCAAAGGACTAAGTGTGGGAGAGTTGTTGGCGGTCCTTATCGACCATTTTATACCGCCAACTTACGTCTTTTGTAGGGAAATTTGCAAACCTATGACACATATGCCTTTACTATTGACCTAGTTCCACTTGTATTCCGAGAAATATGTTTTTCTTTGGACTTATACACGAAATCAAGTGAATGTGAGGCGCTGTTGACGTTTGTTAAGTGCTAAAAGAATAAAGAGATTCTGCAAGCGCCTGTGAAACATCAATGTAGCTTTTCCCTAGGGGAATATTCTAGGGTATCGTATCTATATAGGGAAGCTAATGGTAAAGAATTCTAATAACTCACAATCATGTATCTGTTAACTTATCAATCCAACTAGACTAAAGAGGGGTAAGTGATAAATGATAAATAATGCTATGAATAAATAAACATAAAATAACAAACCTAAAAAGAATACTATGATAAATGAATAGATTAGCTAATCAAGATGACAAGGAAGAGGTCAAGGTTCCTAAACACTTCTCTATTACTTTGGTTCTAAGATAACTAAAGTATGGATAGATATAGCAATCATACACAAGCACTTTGGAGCAACAGTACCTTTCCAACTCTCGAATAAGACTGGGAAGAAGGTAGTTGGGGAAGGCTGCCAAAAGCTCTACGAACATCAACCCTAACGTGGTGGATTGCAAAGGCCTAACAGAGCCACAACCCCAGGGGCTACCACAACTAACCCGGAGGGTTGAGCGCAACCTCGGGTAACCTATAGTCAAAACACAACATCTATATTATAGATTACTACTCTAGCTACCTAGAATAACTAGAGCACTCAATACGAGCAAAGATCCCATGCAATGATATAAATACTATACTAAACATATATATGGAAAGCATAAAAGTAAATAGAGAAGATAAATATATTAAAGCATGAATCTTATAGAGAAGATACGAAGACATCCCATACTCAAGACTCTCTAGAACCCTGAGCACGGCTCCGCTATCCCTAACTCTCAACTAGATCTAATCTATTACATTGGAAAGTCTATCCCTAGATTTACATTGAATAGAGAGAGAGTTCCTCACATTGGGACCCCTCTCTAATCAATGAGATGAGATAGCTAATGAATTAGGGTTTCGGGGGTAGCCCCGCCCCTTCTTTTATAGCCCCATAGAATGAATCTCAGCCCTTAGATCAAATCGACTTGATTGGACAGACTAGATCAACTCTATAGGTCGGTTGTAGGAAGGTTCCGAAAAGCTGACACACGTGGTTCCTCCGGGGGTGATGAGGACATGACACCTTCGGATACAACCATTGATTATAAGCTACGACGTCATCTTTGGCTTGTCATGCAACCTTGGGACCCCGCCCCAAGTTGGAACACGCTTCGAAGAAGATGTAGAACAAGTTAGAGATGCCCAAGAACATCCTCCTCCTTGGCCACCGCCTTTAGGAGGCCAAGAAGGGTGTCCAAACCAAGCTAAATTTGGAACCTATCTAAAAAGCCTTGTTCTTTGCCGAAGACAACATGCCGGTCGATGGAAGCAAAATAATTTGTGTCATGCGGATGCTAAAGTTGGAATCGCTCTTGCGAGACTGGTGCTGCTTGATGCATGGTCGAATTAAGGAGTGCCTACCATCACTACATGGACAAAAGGATACCTCCTCCCGAGATGGCGCTCCTACTATTGCTTTGATGATCGGCTGAGATGGCATGCCTACTATCGTGCATGACCATCCCTTTCACAATCGTATTTTCTTCTTAAAGAGTTGTTGTTCATTACTTTAGAACTTGGGTTTTTACTTAGATAATTTGTCGATGACAAATCGCCGTGTAATCGGTTTGTGAAACCCCAACTCGTGTGCTTAATTAATTATCTGCGGTTGTCCCAAATCTTTGAGCTGCGTCTTTTCGAGTTCTTGCTTGTGTTCTTCGATTTGCGAGGCGGGGATTAGCCTTCTTGGCGAGGTCGGCCGGTTGGTGACACGGTTGATAACCTAAGGAGACGTGGTGCTAAGATTGCGGGGTTCGGGTCTTTGTGATCCGGCCCGGATCGGTGTGTCACTCTCCACCAAATCGATAGTTATCTTGAACTGACGGAAGATCGGGAACCCCGTCCCCATTAAGTGGTATCGAGCCAAGGTTTACCATCGGGTTCGCCTTTATCCTAGTGTAGTTAATTTTGCTTCGTCCTACAAACCCGAGAAAATTGCCCCACAAAAATATTTGTGTTCACCATTTTACACCTTATCCCATAACCCGTTGTGCCATTGCAATATTTTTAATTTCAGTTTGCACTATTGAATTGTCGTCCCTCGCATGTCCTTTGTGTTTATCGGTCTAGGTGTTCATCCTGATCTAGTGTCAATTCCTATTTGTCTTGAGTGCCATCCATCAATTTGATCAAATCGTCTTTGCCCGGTTGCCATAGCACTCATGCGCATGACCACGGTGCATGTCCTTTGGTTGTTCGTGAGCAAATTAAGGGGACAACAATAAGTCATTCTTTTTCCATTTATAGATAAAGGATCTCCTTTTAAGGACCGCAAGATTTTCATAGGCGGGCATTGTTCACCTCCACTATTTTTAGTCCTCTGCATAATAGCCTGTGCCGCATGTGTCGCATGCACAAAATTTTTAATTGAACGTGGTCTATAATTTTCCTTGTTAGACAACACTCATATAAATCTGGACTAATATTATCCCTTT
Source organism: Hyparrhenia diplandra (assembly GCA_015847255.1). Classification (NCBI taxonomy): domain Eukaryota; kingdom Viridiplantae; phylum Streptophyta; class Magnoliopsida; order Poales; family Poaceae; genus Hyparrhenia; species Hyparrhenia diplandra. The sequence goes on along the minus strand of JADLZK010005360.1, from coordinate 192,206 downwards.
GATATCATATTGTCAACGATCCTTTTGCACGCTTGCATAAGCATTGTTGCAACTTGAGATTTAATCTTTGCCTCGGGTTACGAGTTGTTCTTGTACAACTTAATTTTAGAGTTGTAATCTCCCGTTGTGGCACTTTCTAGAATTAAAAAAAAAAAAAAGAAAAAAGGCAAAGTGCAAAGAAAGAGCCGCACAACAACAAAAAAAAAAAGAGAAAAACAAACGGCAAAAGGTGAAAAAAAAAAGGGGCCGCACCAACAAAAAAAAAAAAATTCGAAGTGCTTGCATCCAATTGAGTCTTCATGCTGAGTTGTATTGTTCCTTGCTTGAACTAGGTCCGGGACGTGGTTAGGGCGGTGACATAGACTAGCTTGGGACTACTTTTCAATCTTGCTCGAATTAAATTATTGCTATTCCTTGCTACCATACACTAGTAGAAATCTGTTCATCCATGACGAAAACCTCGTGGCGGTTGAAAATGTCGTCATAGATCAAGCTATTTCTATGACGAAAATTATATGATCGTCACATGTCTCAAGTGACGGAGCCCGGGCACAAAAAATAATGACGAAAACTTTTATATAGTCATTCATCCTCGAGAGATCAATCGTCATGGATATCGTTTGCATTCTAATGACGTGAGGGCGTCGTCATTATTTTCTTTGGCACTCGTCACTTTGAGCAATTTGTCCCTTTGCCCCACCAACCGGTCCCACGATCCGTTTGCCTCGGCCGCGATGATGAATTCAATTAAATCACGGTTTTTGTTTTCTCACTCGTCAGCGAATAGTCTCCCGTTTGCCACGTCAAGCGGTCCCACTGAGTTGTTTGCCTCATTGGTCAATTCATCACGAGGTTAGTGTTCTCATCCGTCTTGAGCAGTCTCCCCTGTTTAACACGCCCGACCGGTCCCACACGAGCCGTTTGCCTCGCTTCATCTCGTCACGAGATAAGTTGTCTCGCCGTCACACGAGCAGACTTCACGTTTGCCCTACCCAGCGGTCCCACTGTGCCGTTTGTCTCGCTACCGTTTGGCCCACCAAAGGGTCCCACGGCAACGGGGTCCCACCAAGGCCCACCAAAGGGTCCCACGTGACGGCGGTCCCACCCTAGCGCATCAAAGGGTCCCACGACAAGTGGGTCCCACCCGCCCCACCAAAGGGTCCCACGGACGACAGGGGTCCCACCCTTGCGCATCAAAGGGTCCCACCTTAAAAGTGGGTCCCACCCGTGCCCCACTCAAGGACATGACCGGCGCAGGCCCCCAACCCATTTGTTACTCGGCGTGGCCCGGCGAAAACTTCGATGTAGCCCATGAAGTATTTTGTCCAGGTGTGGCGCGGCCTGAGCCTGGTAGCCCACGAGCTGAAAGTAGGCCACAACCAATGTTTTAACCGAATGGCCCACGAACCGAACACGCTCGACTTGGCGGGCCGCTCCACCTCGACTTGGCCGGGCCGCTCCGCCGCCACTTAATAATTTCTGCAAAAATAATGCGCCCGCGGTGGGTTCGAACTCGCAACCGGGCGCTCCACAGTGTAGGCTGCGTTACCCACGGCTAGGGCTCGTCATTTGTTTTGTTAGATGAATGGAAGTTATTTTATTTGATACTTGTAAACATTAGAATTCAAGCGTGAGTATGTTAATTGAATCGATCTGTGCATGGGTCAAAGACCCGAACCGCAGAACATTTCGTCTAACCCCCAACTTGATCGTGCGCACGATCGCGGCGGCGTTGATGTCGGCGTTGGCGTTCTTCACGCGGAGGTCGGCGTTGGCGTCCCGGCGGTGCGGTGGTCGGCGTTGGTCGTGTGTGGCGGGTCGGAATAAGCGGTGTCGTGGCTAGGGCGAGCGGCGGTGGCGGCGACGTCTGGTAAAGCGGCGCGAGTCTTTGGCGTGCACCCCGCAGCGATGGCGGCGGTGGCCCGAAGCGGCCTTAGTCTTTGGGCGTGCACACGAGCAGCGGCGCCGGGGCAGAACGAAGGTTCAATGTTTTCAAATTAATGTGATATATGCATGCGTTGATTTGCTTTTGAATTTGGTTTTTAGTTATCTGTTCACGTAGGGACGGATGGATCGGCTGGGTTTTTGCTAGAAGGTTCACTACTCCATATACGGATGGAGTTGACCGGTTCATGGATTTTATTAGAAAAGATATCCGAGAAACATGATATATTATGTCCATGCACTAAATGTCTTAATCGGGTTGCGCAAAATCAAGCTGAAGTATGTGACCAAATACACCTATATGGAATGTCGATTACATACACTAGGTGGATTCATCATGGGGAGTCGCGGATGTTGATATAATTGAAAATGTGCGGCTGAGGTTGGAGGAAGTCGGGATGACTTTGGGATTAATGTGGATGTGGACAATGATGATGACTATGATGAGGATCATGGAGTGCCGGAGGCGATAGGAGATTTGTATGCTCAAGCACGGGTGATGGAGAGCAACCAAGGTTTGCTAGGGTCCTTGAAGATGCGAAGAAAGCACTTAGCCCTGGATCTTCCCATTCAAAATTCTCTTTTCTAGTGAGGATGTTGTATGTCGGGTCTCGTTATCGAATCAGCAATGAAGGATTTAGCACAATGATAAAGTTGGTTTTACGATGGATACCCTTTGAGTGAGTTGCCAAAATCATATGATGAGGCAAAAAAATACCTTCGAGAGTTGGGCCTTGCATATGAAAACATCCATGTGTGCAAGAACAATTGTGTGTTGTTTCGCGATACGAAAACAACCAAGTATGCTAAGTTAAATGTGTGCCCAATCTGCAAGGAGTCTAGATGGAAAAAGACGAAAGCTTGGTACAAAGCGAGTTCCACATAAGGTATTGAGGCATTTTCCACTCTTACCAAGGTTGAAGAGAATTTATGCGACAAAGCAAACCTCCGAGGAAACTCAATGGCACAAGAAAGTTAGGAAGGAAGTCAAGGGTGTAATGAGCCATCCAACTGATGGGGAAGCATGGAAGGACTTTGACAGGGAGGGAACCATCCTTTGCTAGAGATCCAAGGAACCCGGGCTTGCCGTAGCGGCCGATGGGTTCAATCCATTTGGCAACATGAGTAACCAAGATGCAGTATGTGGCGATTAGCTTCGACACCGCAATCTCCCACCATGGGAATGCGTGAATCCATCAAATTGCTTTATGGCTTTACTCATCCCAGGTCCAACATCTTCAGGAAAGGATTTTGATGTGTTCCTTGAGCCCCTTATTGAAGAACTTTTAGAGCTATGGAAGGGTGTTAGTACATTAGATGCATGCACCGGTAAGAAGTTTGACCTTCGTCTTTGTAGTGTTGTGGTGTATACATGATTATCTAGCGCCGAAAGCACGTTGTGCAGGAGAACAACAAAAGGGTATTATGCATGTATTCACTGCGACAAGCATCCATTGTCTAGGAAAATAAGGGGTAAGATATGTTACATTGGCCATCGTCGTTACCTTGGAAGGACACATGCTTGGCGAAAAAGCTTGGTTTTTTATGGTAAAATAGAAAACAGAAATGCGCCAGGGAAGTTCACTTTAGATGAGCTCCGAGAGGAGGAGCTAGAGAAGGTGCAACATGTCGGGCCGTGCAAGGCACTGAGGAAAAACACCGCGAGGGAAAAGGAAGCGAAAACAAGTGGGTCCAAAGGTATGGAGCCGCAAGTCTGCATGGTGGAGGTTGCCTTATTGGAAACATTTGAAGCTTCCACATAATCTTGATGTGATGCACATAGAGAAAAATGTATGTGAAAACATTTTATGCACATTACTCAATGTCTTGGGAAGACCAAGGACACACTGAGAATGCTAGGCTAGATCTGCATGATATGGGAATTAGACATCATTTGCACTTATAGGACAAAGGCAACAACACACACAGTGCTCCACCTGCTCCTTATGTCTTGGGGAAAGATCAAAAGGTCCAGTTTTGTAATTTTTCTAAAAGGTATCAAGTTTCCGGATGGATATGCGGCCAATCTATCAAGATACATAAGTGCGATGGTGGTACGAGGGTGGTTGGAAAGCTGAAAACACATTCTTGCCACATTCTCCTGCAAAGAATCATACCTGGCTTGGACTCGGAGGACTGGTGCCGAAGGAAGTGTATGAACCAATTGCGAGCTTGGGGCCTTCTTCGAGGGAACTATGCGGTAGAAACCTAAAGGTAGAAGTTGTGAAACTACCAAAAAAGGATATTCCAGTGATACTATGCAAGCTTGAGGCAATCTTTCCACCGCCTTCTTTGATGTCATGGCGCACTTGTGTGTCCACCTTCTGACGAGGCCTTTGCTTAGAGGTCTGTTCGGTATGGATGGATGCACCCAATAGAAAAAGCGACTAGGCACTTTGAAGAATTTTGTTAGAAAACAGGGGCAAGGCCGGGAAGGATCGATTCTTTGAGGCATATGTGGCAAGTGACACCCTAACTTTTGTTCTAGGTACATGCGGGATATTGAAACTAGATTTAACAGGGGATGATGGTGGTAGTCGTGGGGATATGCCATTGCACGATGACATCTCTCGTTTTTAAGCATGGTGTTACTCTTGTTGGAGCTAATAGGTGCACCTACATTGATGATCTTGTCCTCAATAAGTTAATTTGGTATGTGCTAAATAATTGTGATGAAGCCGAGAATATAAGCGGTAAGTATCTTTTACATGCTTTTAGAGTATATAATTGTCATTTTTACTTTTTCTGATTCATTATCTTTTGCCAACCGGGAAGTACAAGCAAGATCTGAAGGATCAAGGTGCACGATGAAGATCTTGAAAGAATGTGTGAACAAGGATTTGCAAAGTGGTTTAAGTGCCATGTAAGTCACTACATATTATGTTTGTAGGTTCTGTATAAATGAATAAAGTATTATGTTTGTAGGTTCACTAAATGCATAAGTATTCACATGTGAAGGTGTCGCTGACCACCTTTTGTTGTAACAGATTGAGAAGAAGATGAAGGAAAATCCAGAGTCTGTTAGCCCAGGACTGTGGGCACTTGATGATGGGCCAGATCTGCGAGTTAAGCACTATGCAGCTTGCATTATTAATGGAGTGCGGTATAGCACTTTGGATCGTGAAAAGTACCTCCAGACACAAAATTGTGGTGTAATGACTGAAGCAGAACATGGTGGGAAGATGATTGATTTTTATGGTGTCCTTAGAGAGGTCATTCAGTTGCAGTATAATTCAAATTTGCAATGCCGTCGGTCGGTGGTTCTATTTCGATGCGATTGGTACAACCAAGAAGGCAAGGGGAGAAAACCATAAAATGATGGATATTTCAAATCCATCGGTGTGCATTCATTATGGTACAAGTCTGATCCTTACATCCTAACAAGTCAAGCGAAAAAGATATTTTACCCCGCAAGACACGACTTTAGGTAAGGAATGGTGAGTTGTGCAAAAATTTGAACATAGGAATATTTATGATGTGTCCGAAAAAAAGATGAGGCCAATCGGGAGGTGCATCGGGATGATTATTGTTCGATCTCGAGCATGTAGTCCAAGAAACGATGCTATTGAGGTACCGCGCAATATTCAAGGTGGAGAAGCCACAATAGTTGAAGGAAATTTACTGAGGAGCTTATAAGAAACAAGAAGAAGCGGGGGCCAACCATTTCGATGATGAAGAAAGTGATGATGAGGAGGAGGAAGATGATACAATACTGCAGTATTGTAGTGATGGTGGCGGCGATAACAATGATGAAATGGACGCGAAGGCGATGAAGATGAAGATTACTAATAAAGATAATTCATCTTTTGTTTACCTACGTTTCTTGATTTTAGTATATTAAACTTGGTTACTGATCATACATTGTACAATGGCACTAATTTATGTGTTTTGAACAAGACAAATTTTATGTGTTTACCGGACATCGTTTTTCTTTGAAATTTACACTATACATTGCATCTATGTGCCACCGGTTTATGTGTTTTCAAAAGAGAAAAAAGTTCCACCGGACATTGCTTTTGTTTGAAATTAGCACTATATAAAATGCATCTATGTGCCACCGGACATCTTTTTTTCAATAACAGAAAGATAAGCGGATCCCCTGCCACCATATATTAACAATAACAAAGAGACATGCAAGAAAAAAAAAACGACATAATATAGCAAATGCTAATTAACTTCATATATTAATAAAAGTCTAAAAGACACATAGACGTGCCACCAGTTAGACTTCAAAGTTTTACACGAGAGACGTGGCAACCATATTAACAAGCAAAAGTAACCACAAGTTCGTTCTCCCAAAGAACCATTCCGGCAAAGTTTTCGAGATATAAATATATAACTATAGTAACTAAATAAGATAAAGACCAGCCGGGGGTTAGGTTCTAGGGCCATCCTTCCATGAAAAGCACCACCAAGTCCTACTACTCCTTGTTCTTCCTCTTCCTCTTCGACTTCTCAAGGTCTCTGCGCTAGCCCGGCAATCGCATCTTCGGTTCATCGATCTTCTCGTCCTTCTTCTGTCGGCTGCCCCCCAGATGAAGACATTGACTCTGTTCTTGAACTCGCTTCTTCCATCCGGACCACCTTGTCTTCCATCACAAAGAACTTTCTTCTCCGGCTCGGCCAGCTCGCCCACCTTGCCCATCGGCTCATGCTTCGGCCGCACACTGTTGACGCTCACTAACTCATATTTTTATGCATCAACAATTCATGGAAAAGGACTAAAATATAATTAGATACCCTTATTAGGGGTCTCTACTAATGATTTCCATGAGTTTTGGTAAAGTTGTGATTTGCGAGGGACTTAACGAGAAAAAATAGCGTAAATGACGTGTCATACGACCGACGTAACGCAACGCAATCCAACTCGAAACAAGTCTAGAAGGCTCCGGATTACTCCCGATGTGAGCGAAAACTTGACACCGAAGAAAACATCATCTAGAAGACTCCGGAAGCCACGACGCATCACGGGGCCTAGAGTGGGACCCACTGGGGCCGATCGGCCCAATAATGGGGCCGATCGGCCTCCCTTGGCGGCCACGCAAGCCACGTCTCTCGGAAGCTTCCTCAACCGGCTCTAAGACGCAATCTAATCCACCCGTTTAATGTCGGTTTTGATCCGAGGGTGTCGGTATGATCCCGAGATGTATCTAGGTCAAACCACGGCACCTCCTCCGGGCTATATAAGCGACCCCGGGCTCCCCACGGAACAATGGGTCATAATCAAGATCCTGAAGCCTCAAGTCATCATCAAGTAGAAGATCAAGTTGAAGCCAAGGCGGGGAGAAGAGGAGGCACCACCAAGAGATAGGATAGCTAATTCATCGCTCTAAATAGATCTAGAGCCTAGTTTAGATAGAAAGTCGAGTTTAGAGAAGAGAGAGCGTGCTGCTCCTGGTTCTAGATCCGTAAGTCACCATGGATCAATATTATTATTGTTTTCCTACAACTTTATGCTATTTCATTACTATGCATGCAATTATTCTATTTTTATTTTATTCTAGTCATAGCATATTTGATATAATCATTATTCATGATAATTCAACGCTTATTCATAGAGCTCCTAGTATATTACATGAGTATGCTAGGTAGTAGAGAGTATGTAAGCATGGTGCTTAGATATAATTTACTTATGGATTCACCTTATATCTTGGGTCGTGTGGTAGATCGTAGTGGTGACAAAGACTATTGAGTCCTTTGCAATCCATCCCCGTATATAAGACTAGTCGATAATGGTTCTTGGGTTAATCTTGTTTCGTTCCTGATTTTCTTAAGTAATCTTCGGGGTGCACATTCTTATCTATGGTTTTGATTTATATATGATCTTATGCTATGCCTGTTTAAAACCATTTAATAGAATCTTTGTATGCTACATAAGAACGTCCCTTTGTCTTAAATCCAATCCTAATCTCACTAGGAATTAGTTTTATCCTATACTCACTACGTGTGTGCCTCTGCCTGTCTCATATACCTAATTGCTATTTATTATTGGCTTACTTTGTTTAAGTATATGCTGAATACTACAAAATCTCATTAATATTCTATCACTGTCTTTAATCATTTGAACTGCCTATCATATCTTCCTCGTGGATTCGATATTTAAAACCCTCCCCGGGTGAAATGCTCACTGGACATCCGTGCGCTTGCGGATCTATAATTATTTCTCGTAAGCATAACAAATACCAACAAGCATTTAAAGGCGCCGTTCTTGGGGAAGATTTTGATAGCTACTCTTTTGATTATTGATAGATGAATACTAAGTGTGGATTTTGCTACTTAGCACCTCTGCTAAAACAGTTTACCCGTTTATTGTCTTTTTCTATCTTATTCGCGGGGGTATTAACAGGTTTGATTGTGATTCACTACACTTTGATCATCTGAATCAAGTCAACCCAAGAAGCTACACCAAATTCCCTGAAGCCATGCACGAAAAAGACGACTGCGAGAGTTCTGCTCCGGACATCAAGAACATTCGCACTTTGGGCCTACACTTCCAACAAATCATGAGTTTGAGCTCAAGGCAAGCCTCATCAACATGGTGCAAGCTAACCCGTTTGAAGGAAAGACAAATGAAGATGCAAGCACTCATCTCCGGACTTTCATGGAGATAGGCGCCACCATCAACATCAAGAACATTCCCAAGGACACGATCCTGCTCCGCTTATTCCCTTTCTCACTATCGGGACGAGCAAAGCAATGGTTCTACTCAATGAACAAGAGATAAACACATGGAAGAAATGTTCAACCGCATTCTGGCAAAGTTTTTCCCCGCAGGCAAAACCAATGCCTTACGTGGAAAAATTGCCAACTTTCGGCAGCGAAGGGAGAATCTATTCCGAGGCGTGGGAACGTTTGCAAGAATACATATCGAGTTGCCCTCACCATGGAATGAAGGAGTGGATGCTCTTACAAGGATTCTACCATGGACTAAATCAAAAAGCAAGAGAGCATCTAGACGCCCTTTCTTTGGAGGATCATTCTTATCACTTACACCGGGGAAAGCCGACACACTCATGTGCAAGATATCGAAAAAATCAAGGCTGGATCCCAAGGAACACCCAATCTTTGTCATCAAAGTGAAGAAGTACAAGAAGAACAAAAAAGAATTGAAGGCAGTATCAAGCGGGATGGATGTGCTACTTAATTGGCTTGAGGAGCGAGCCAACTACAAGAAGGATCGACAAGCTTTACAAGACTCCATGAACGCCTCAAAAGTTCAAGCTTGGTGGTCCACAAATTAGCACCGGCCCAAATAAAAGACCAAGAACCACGACCAACTTACACGGTAAGTATTCGGGTAATGACTTTAATTCGGGCAATAAATTCAAGCAACCTTCCTTACGAGAATTAATTGAAGAGCAAATTAAAATTAATGATAGTTTCTCTAAGAAGTTAATTGCTAATGATAAAATTACGGAAGATATAAATGCTAAAATGGATAGTTTTTCTGCTATGATAAAAGAACAAGTTGCTTTTAATATCAAACTAGAATCAAAACTATCAAAATTATCTCATTTGTTATGCTGTTGCTACTAATCATGAGCGGTATGTAATGTTCGAACGAGAGGTGGTAAGCAAACCACCGATCCACCATACCCAACGGGCACGCGGCAAGACCTTTGGCTAGAACACCTACGGCACCTGCGACCCACCCCGCACCACCCGTAATACCGGCCAATATTCCGAAAGACAAGGATGATGGCGTAGAAGAAGTTGTGCGCCAAGAACCCACCGCACAAGACTTTCACGACACCAACTTCCTACCATATCCAAGAAGAAGTAGAAGACCTCAAATTGATGATCAATTCGGTAAATTCGTAGAGGTGATCCAAAAACTTTATGTCAACATACCTCTCTTTGGGCGCCATGCAAGTCCCAACATACGCCAAGTACATAAGAGATATCTGAACAAGAAGAGACCGCTGCAACAATGGAGATCATCAAGTTGACGGAAGAATGTAGTGCGGCAATCCTAAACACATCACCCATCAAGAGAAAGGATCCGGGATGCCCCACTATAGAGTGCTCAATCGGAGACCAATTCTTCAACAATGCACTCTGTGATCTTGGAGCAAGTGTTAGTGTGATGCCCAAAGTAGTCTTCGACAAGCTCAAGCACCCTACCTTGGTTCCAACATCAATGTGTCTACAACTAGCGAGATCAATCGGTTTCGTTACCCGACGAGAATCGCCGAGAATGTTCCGGTAAGAATCCGGGAGTTCTTTGTGCCAATTGACTTCGTTGTACTGGACATGCACCGGACTCCGGGGTCTCACTTATCCTCGGGCGACCATTCTAAGCACCGCCAACGCTCACATTAATGTCGTATTTGGAGAAATCACATTTGAGATCAATGAAAAAGAGGAGAAGTTCGCCTTCAAACCCAGACTGAACTCGCTATCAACGCGAACATGATCGATCAAGAGAAAACGACGTCGGATGAACCATCCTCTCCGACGGAGGATGCACCGGAGGACTAGAAGATTTGGAGGTCCCCGTTCGAGGACCTTAACTACGAACCCTCACCGTCGGGTAAGTCGAGTAAAATCTAAAAACCCAAAAATATTTTATTCCTCGCATTTATTTCCATAACTTAATTCTGCACTTTTACATTTACCATAATCGAGGAAAGAAATCTACGCCCCATGATTAATAATTTTTGCGGAGTGAAAACCCGTACAATTACTTCTACGTGGTGGCATAAAAATAATTTTTACTTCTTTGTTATGTTTTTATTTACTTTTTATTCAGAAAATATAAAAATAATGCATCCTTACAAGTGGGACCCACATGTCATAGGGACAAACATCAAATCACCACTTTCTTTATTCCCTTTTCTTCTCCATCCATTTTCCATCGACATACTCCACTTGACCTAATATTCACTATTCTAGCATGGAAAACCGACAAAGGATGGACGGTAGAGAGGGCACCAGTGGAGGCCCCACTTGGGGGCCGGCCAGACCCACATGCGGGCCGATCGGCCCCTCCCCCTGCACTATAAATAGGGGTGCCCGCCCCTTGCTTCCTCCTCACACAATTCACTCACAAAATCCGGTCACAAGAGAAGTAGTAGCTCGCCTCGGCGATTTAGAAGGAAGGAAGAGGAGGAAGAAAGGAGTTTTGTAGGAATATCTTCGAGTTTAATCCCTCTCGTAAGCCCTTTCCCCTATAAACACCGGCGATGTTTGGAAGAATACTTAGATCACGCTCCCGCTCTCGGAATAATTCCGAGCAAGCAATGAGCATTGATACCCGAGCAACACCATCGCCTATCTCTTCTCCATCACCTACGGCATCGCCCGGTCAAAGGTAAAACTTTAACCACGGATGTACATCTTCAATTACATGGGGGAGAAGAGAGAAGTAGATATGCCAAGGCTGAAAGGTAGAGACTTTGTTCTAACACCTATGTTAGATAATGAATTCATGGACCACATAGGTATATTACGGAGTCGGGGCTTATCTTCCAAATTTTAGGTTTGGTTCGACTTTTACGACACCAGAGAAGGGATGCCGACTCCTCACACTAGAATTCCTACGCACGTTGAACATCAGCGATAACGGGGTAACTTTTTGGTTATTCCGTCGACCATACACCATGACACGGAAACAACTAAGCACGGCACTAGGCTTCGAGCCCGGCGCCCCATAGACGCGTAGCCTACACCTTTGCCCAATTTTAATAGAGAGGCCTTACGGCAAGATATATGCGGGAAGGAGATGAGCCACCGACCACGCACAAATGATATTCACCTTCCTACCTTGAAATTTCTGCATAGATGGATGGCCCTTGCCTTTTTCCCACGAAATGACAACATCACTATAAGGATGTCGAACTAGCACTCCTATATGCCGCGGTTGAGAGAACACACATCTCACTGTCAAACTATTAGTGGAACACCGGGTCGTAAGCTTCCCAACTTAGTCGGGGGACATAAGGCGTACTTCATTAATCACACGAATAGCTAACGATCTCGGCTTTGCTTTCGGTGGCGATGTCACCATCATTGATATAAATACTCCACGAGAGATTATAGGGTGCGATCACTTTCGGCGAGCCGATGGATAAAAAAAGAACACGGCGATATTTCTACCGTCACGGAAATGACGCAATCCCGCTTCCTAACCGGGATTGGGTATATATCTTTGTGCAATCTTTCTTGATAAATGTGCGAGCACGGCCCGGTCCACCGTCGACCATCGGCATCGACGAGCCTCAACCTCAAATTATGCGGGGGGGACCGGACCCGGAGGGTGCCGCATACCAAGCTTACGAGGGCTTCGTGCCACAATATCCACGCCGCGCCTATCCGGGAGGACCACTGCCCACTCAGGACATGCCCGAAGGTAGTAATGCATCATTTATGCCGGCCCGACATTCTTTTGCAGGGTTCGAATATCGTGATTCAGCAACATTCCGCCAGGGTGTGCACACCAATATGCGCACCATGATCAATGCACAAAACGCCCATCTTGATCTCCTCTCACAGGCAACAAAAGAGTGGATGGAACAAAGAGGAGAACAGTGGGGCGACATCCGAGGGCACGGTGGGCGGCAACACCGAACAAGCGGCAAGACTTTTTCGGCCGTCGAGGCACGGGTAATGCAACAAGCGGCTTGGGGAGTGGTCCCCGTAAAAACCACGGTGAGGGAAACCCTGTTCAACACCAACACCAACCAACCGTCGGACCCTTGGGGAAGGAGAGCCCCCAAGGTAAGTAATTATCTATCTATTTATATTATTTCGGTTTTTAAATTATTTTCAGCTATATATATATTTATGCTTAGGTTTGTTTAGCTAGATAAAATAAATAAAGTTTGGTTTTAATAAATAAATATATATATGCCGAATAAAAAAAAAATATATATATATATATGAAAAACAATAATATTAATAAAGAGTGATGAATTATGCTATAGAACATGATAGATGTTGCTCCTCTGTGATAAATGCCTAGCTTACCATTTTTTTTTAACTTCTCCCCCAACATGGATATGATTGTTTAGATTCTAAAAACATGCTTTGAGCTTGAGTTACGTGGGAGTATGATCTTAAATTTCAAGTCTAGGCAATTGGTGATATGATATGATAAAAGTTGAGCTACTATCTATCTTGTTCATACGTGACACTTAAATTCGGAGAATTAATCTTTGAAAATCTTAAATGATGAGTTTCTGTATGACACAAGTTTTTAAAGCCTGATAAAATAAAATAAATGCCTTGTTGAAAATATGCTAGAATTGCTTACGTTATATATCTCTCTATGCTTTCAAGAGACTTGGGCATGAAAAAAATGATGATGAGAGAAAAGTGAGGCGAAAGAGGGAGAGAAATGGACAAGTGTTCTACTAGGCGAGAAGGGGCCTACCTCCTAATAAAAGAGATGAAAAATGGACAAGTGTTCGAGGCGAGTAGGGCCCACATCTCGAAAAAAAAAAGAAAGAAAGAGAGGAAAAAAAATGGACAAAAGTCATACGGCGAGAAAGAGCTCACCTCTCCAATAATTTGTTCATGTAACCCAAGGTTCTCTTAAAATTATTGCTATAAAGAGATATACTTTCGAAAAAAAAAGAAGCGAGAAAAAAGGCTAAAGAAATTAAATGTTTACTCTTATTGTTGTCATACGGGGAACACTCGAGCTTGTACTTTGAAAAATCTTCTCGAGTTATAGTGAAACCACGAACTTGAGACATGGTGTTTGACTTAATTGTTCTATCTTTCAATAGTCCAAGACTCATGTATGATGAAAACCCCCATGCTCTCAAGTAGATATAAGCAAGTTTAAGATTCTGAATTTTTATCCTACCTTGGTTGAGATTTGATTTGGTAACACACCACGAGTCTTGCTAGGGACTAGCAAGAGGTAAGCTTGGGGGAGTTTGTTGGCGCTCACTAACTCATATTTTTATGCATCAACAATTCATGGAAAAGGACTAAAATATAATTAGATACCCTTATTAGGGGTCTCTACTAATGATTTCCATGAGTTTTGGTAAAGTTGTGATTTGCGGGGACTTAACGGAAAAATAGCGAAATGGCGTGTCATACGGCCAGAGCGTACGTAACGCAATCCAACTCGAAACAAGTCTAGAAGGCTCGGGATTACTCCCGGCGTGAAGCGAAACTTGACACCGAAGAAAACATCATCTAGAAGACTCCGGAAGCCACGGCGCATCACGGGGCCCGAGTGGGACCCACTTTCACGGGCGATCGGCCCAATAATGGGGCCGATCGGCCTCCCTTGGCGGCCCGCGCAAGCCCTGTCTCCCGAAGCTTCTTCCTCAGCCGACTCTAAGACGCAATCTAATCCACCCATTTAATGTCGGTTTGATCCGAGGGTGTCGGTATGATCTGAGATATATCTAGGTCAAACCCCGGCACCTCCTCCCAGGGCTATATAAAGCGACCCCGGGCTCCCCCACGGAACAATGGGTCATAATCAAGATCACGAAGCCTCAAGTCATCATCAAGTAGAAGATCAAGTTGAAGCCAAGGCGAGGGAGAAGAGGAGGCACCACCAAGAGATAGGATAGCTAATTCATCGCTCTAAATAGATCTAGAGCCTAGTTTAGATAGAAAGTCGAGTTTAGAGAAGAGAGCGTGCCCGCTCGGGTTCTAGATCCGTAAGTCACCATGGATCAATATTATTATTGTTTTCCTACAACTTTATGCTATTTCATTACTATGCATGCAATTATTCTATTTTTATTTTATTCTAGTCATAGCATATTTGATATAATCATTATTCATGATAATTCAACGCGCTTATTCATAGAGCTCCTAGTATATTACATGAGTATGCTAGGTAGTAGAGAGTATGTAAGCATGGTGCTTAGATATAATTTACTTGCGGATTCACCTTATATGCCGGTCGTGTGTGGTAGATCGTAGTGGTGACAGACACTATTGAGTCCTTTGCAATCCATCCCCGTATATAAGACTAGTCGATAATGGTTCTTGGGTTAATCTTGTTTAGTTCTGATTTTCTTAAGTAATCTTCGGGTGCACATTCTTATCTATGGTTTTGATTTATATATGATCTTATGCTATGCCTGTTTTAAAACCATTTAATAGAATCTTTGTATGCTACATAAGAACTGTCCCTTTGTCTTAAATCAATCCCTAATCTCACTAGGAATTAGTTTTTTATCCTATACTCACTACGTGTGTGCCTCTGCTTTGTCTCATATACCTAATTGCTATTTATTATTGGCTTACTTTGTTTAAGTATATCTTTGAATACTACAAAATCTCATTAATATTCTATCACTTGTCTTTAATCATTTGAACGCCTATCATATCTTCCTCGTGGATTCGATATTTAAAACCCTCCCCGGGTGAAATGCTCACTTTGGACATCCGTGTAAACTATGGATCTATAATTATTTCTCTGTAAGCATAACAAATACCAACAACACCTCATCGTTTGCATGTTTGCGACAAATGCAACTCTGAAGAAACATAATCACATACCATAAATTAGGACACAAGGCGACAAACTAGAATCATAAACACATACCATTATATAGATTAGGAATAAAGTTGAAATAAACACACATACACATATCACGAGGATACAATCATTGGATTCAATCAATGAGGTCAAACAAGCGATGGAATCAATGCAAGCGGTTCGAGCTCATTAAATTCAAATTCTCGAGAACTGAATTTTGTATACCAATTTGAATGGCATTAAATTAAAATTATACGAAATCAATTGTTAATTGACGTAATCCGATTTCAATATTGTAAAGTTCATGTAATGTCCACAAGAAAACATTGAAATAAAGACACATTGATAACAATTTGACGAGAACTAATTTTCGAACAAATCGACAATTTGATAACAATTTGATAACAATTGACAATTAAGAGCCTTCCAAAAATTTGGATAACAATTTGTAAAGACACATGCGGGTTTAGTATATATCTGAATTCATAAAGATATCCCGAATAGTAAAGATTGACCGACCTATCAACTATCAACCATGCAAAGATATCCCGAATAGAACATTCGTCACCATACTACGTCTTGTGGTGCATGCATGATGATACACAACCAAGGTAGATAGTACAATCAACTACATAAATGGAAAAAAAACCCATCTCTATTACAATCTAACAGATTAACATGTCTTGTTCATCCTTTGTGTACAAATCACCTTTGCACGGTGAAAACCCCCACACCCAAACCCAAAAAACCCCCACCGAAGAAACCCCTAAACTCACCTTGTGCTCCGACGACTTCGGCCGATGCGAGAAGCGGTTGCGTTCGCTTGGGCGAACTCGAGGGCGTAGGCCATCGCCATAGCGAAGACGACGGCGCCCTCGGCCGGTGCGAGCGCCCGAGGCGGGGAGGGGCGACCATCGCGAGCCACTGCAACTCAAACCCGGCGGAATGAGGCTAATCTCGCCGGCACGAGAGCCGAGGCGTGGCCAACCTAAGAAGACGAGCCACGGAGGGAAGGGCGTGGGCGCCGCCGCCGCAGCAGTCACCTCGGCGTCGCGGGCGCCGCCCGCGCACCACCTACCGGCCTCATCACGACCACTTGGTTCTTCACGCGCGGCGGGGGCGGGCCCGATTCTTCCGGACGAGTGTCCCATTGGGGCGGCGGCGTGCGTGGAGGCGCAGAAGGCGGGCTGACTGCGCGCCGCGGCGTCGGCCCGGCGGAGTCGCCGGAGCGTGGGTTGGGAAGGAATGAAATGGGACGCGGTTTGGTCTGTGACGATTAGGGTCTCCACTAATAGGGAGGCGGAGGCGGAGTGGCGGTGGCGACGGTGGAGAAAACGTTTAAGTAAAATGTAACTCCACATCTAATAAAAACATCTGTATAGCGCATTGGTAAGAGTCTCCAAGGTTGACCTCTGGGTCTCAAGTTCGAACCCGACTTGAGCAAGTTTTTTTTGGTTTCAACCAACTTTTTTGTTTTAACTACATTAAATCAACAACACTTTCTCGAATGCACTCAATTTTTTTTTGTCAACATTCTACACCAAAATGAGGTGTCCCACCAAATTTTTAGATTTTTTAACATCATTTGGGTATTAAAACAATTTTTGTTGATTAAATCAACAAATAATTCGAGAAAATAGGTAGACTAGGTCTAAAAATTGCACACATGCTCACAACACCTTAGTTTGGTCCCATAGACACCCCAAAAAAAGTTTGAGACGATTTAGAGAATGTGGTACTACACATCTCACACTACCATGAGCGTCTCTCTCTCATAGCGGCCCAGAACTTGTGAGAGATGTGGGTCATTGTGAGGGTCTACAACAACACTTTCTCGAGAATGCACTCAAATTTTTTTTGTCAACATTCTACACCAAAATGAGGTGTCCCACCAAATTTTTAGATTTTTTTAACATCATTTGGGTATTAAAACAATTTTTGTTGATTAAATCAACAAATAATTCGAAAATAGGTAGACTAGGTCTAAAAATTACATACATGCTCACAACACCTTAGTTTGGTCCTATAGACACCCTAAAAAAGTTTAAGACGATTTAGAGAATGTGATACTACACATCTCACACTACCATGAGCGTCTCTCTCATAGCGACTAGAACTTGTGTGAGAGATGTGGGTCATTATGAGGTCTCCGCAACAACACTTTCTCGGAATGCACTCAAATTTTTTTATCAATATTCTACACCAAAATGAGGTGTCCCACCAAATTTTTAGATTTTTTTAACATCATTTGGGTATTAAAACAATTTTTGTTTATTAAATCAACAAATAATTCGAGGAAATAGGTAGACTAGGTCTAAAAATTGCACACATGCTCACAACACCTTAGTTTGGTCCCATAGACACCCCAAAAAAAAGTTTGAGACGATTTAGAAAATGTGGTACTACACATCTCACACTACCATGAGCGTCTCTCTCATAGCGACTAGAACTTGTGTGAGAGATGTGGGTTATTGTAAGGGTCTACAACAACACTTTCTCAGAATATACTCAAATTGTTTTGTCAACATTCTACACCAAAATGAGGTGTCCCACCAAATTTTTTTAGATTTTTTTAACATTATTTGGGTATTAAAACAATTTTTGTTAATTAAATCAATAAATAATTCCAAAAATAGGTAGACTAGGTCTAAAAATTGCATACATGCTCACAACACCTTAGTTTGGTCCCATAGACACCCCAAAAAAGTTTGAGACGATTTAGAGAATATGGTACTACACATCTCTCATTACCATGAGCGTCTCTCTCATAGCGACTAGAACTTATGTGAGAGATGTGAGTCATTGTGAGGGTGGCTACAACACTTTCTCAGAATGCACTTAAATTTTTTTGTCAATATTCTACACCAAAATGAGGTGTCCCACCAAATTTTTTTAGATTTTTTAACATCATTTGGGTATTAAAACAATTTTTGTTGATTAAATCAACAAATAATTCGAAAATAGGTAGACTAGGTCTAAAAATTGCACACATGCTCACAACACCTTAGTTTGGTCCCATAGACACCCCAAAAAAGTTTGAGACGATTTAGAGAATGTGGTACTACACATCTCACACTACCATGAGCGTCTCTCTCATAGCGGCTAGAACTTGTATGAGAGATGTGGGTCATTGTGAGGGTCTGCAACAACACTTTCTCGAGAATGCACTCAAATTTTTTTATCAACATTCTACACCAAAATGAGGTGTCCACCAAATTTTTAGATTTTTTAACATCATTTGGGTATTAAAACAATTTTTGTTTATTAAATCAACAAATAATTCGAAAATAGGTAGACTAGGTCTAAAAATTGCACACATGCTCACAACACCTTAGTTTGGTCCCATAGACACCCCAAAAAAGTTTGAGACGATTTAGAAAATGTGGTACTACACATCTCACACTACCATGAACGCCTCTCTCATAGCGGCGAAACTTGTGTGAGAGATGTGGGTTATTGTAAGGGTCTGCAACAACACTTTCTCGGGAATGCACTCAAATTGTTTTGTCAACATTCTACACCAAAATGAGGTGTCCCACCAAATTTTTTAGATTTTTTTAACATTATTTGGGTATTAAAACAATTTTTGTTAATTAAATCAACAAATAATTCCAGAAATAGGTAGACTAGGTCTAAAAATTGCATACATGCTCACAACACCTTAGTTTGGTCCCATAGACACCCCAAAAAGTTTGAGACGATTTAGAGAATGTGGTACTACACATCTCTCATTACCATGAGCGTCTCTCTCATAGCGACTAGAACTTATGTGAGAGATGTGAGTCATTGTGAGGGTCTACAACAACACTTTCTCGAATGCACTCAAATTTTTTGTCAATATTCTACACCAAAATGAGGTGTCCCACCAAATTTTTAGATTTTTTTAACATCATTTGGGTATTAAAACAATTTTTGTTGATTAAATCAACAAATAATTCCGAGAAAATAGGTAGACTAGGTCTAAAAATTGCACACATGCTCACAACACCTTAGTTTGGTCCCATAGACACCCCAAAAAAAGTTTGAGACGATTTAGAGAATGTGGTACTACACATCTCACACTACCATGAGCGTCTCTCTCATAGCGGCCCAGAACTTGTGTGAGAGATGTGGGTCATTGTGGGGTCTGCAACAACACTTTGTCGAGAATACACTCAAATTTTTTGTCAACATTCTACACCAAAATGAGATGTCCCACCAAATTTTTAGATTTTTTAACATCATTTGGGTATTAAAACAATTTTTGTTGATTAAATCAACAAATAATTCCAAATAGGTAGACTAGGTCTAAAAATTGCATACATGCTCACAACACCTTAGTTTGGTCCCATAGACACTCCAAAAAGTTTGAGACGATTTATAGAATGTGGTACTACACATCTCACACTACCATGAGCGTCTCTCTCATAGCAACTAGAACTTGTGTGAGAGATGTGGGTCATTGTGAGTGTCAACAACACTTTCTCGAGAATGCACTCAAATTTTTTGTCAACATTCTACACCAAAATGAGGTGTTCCACCTAATTTTTAGATTTTTTTAACATCATTTGGGTATTAAAATAATTTTTGTTGATTAAATCAACAAATAATTCCGAAAATAGGTAGACTAGGTCTAAAAATTGCACACATGCTCACAACACCTTAGTTTGGTCCCATAGACACCCTAAAAAGTTTGAGATGATTTAAAGAATGTGATACTACACATCTCATACTACCATAAAAGCGTCTCTCTCATAGCGGCTAGAACTTGTGAGAGATGTGGGTCATTGTGAGGGTCTGCAACAACACTTTCTCAGAATGCACTCAAATTTTTTTGTCAACATTCTACACCAAAATGAGGTGTCCCACCAAATTTTTAGATTTTTTTAACATCATTTGGGTATTAAAACAATTTTTGTTGATTAAATCAACAAATAATTCCAGAAATAGGTAGACTAGGTCTAAAAATTGCATACATGCTCACAACACCTTAGTTTGGTCCTATAGACACCCCAAAAAAAAGTTTGAGATGATTTAGAGAATGTGGTACTACACATCTCACACCATGAGCGTCTCTCTCATAGCGACTAGAACTTGTGTGAGAGATGTGGGTCATTATGAGGGTCTGCAACAACACTTTCTCGAGAATGCACTCAAATTTTTTTATCAACATTCTACACCAAAATGAGGTGTCCCACCAAATTTTTAGATTTTTTAACATCATTTGGGTATTAAAACAATTTTTGTTTATTAAATCAACAAATAATTCGAGAAATAGGTAGACTAGGTCTAAAAAATTGCACACATGCTCACAACACCTTAGTTTGGTCCCATAGACACCCCAAAAAAGTTTGAGATAATTTAGAGAATGTGGTACTACACATTTCACACTACCATGAGCGTCTCTCTCATAGCGACTAGAACTTGTGTGAGAGATGTGGATCATTATGAGGGTGCACAACAACACTTTCTCGAGAATGCACTCAAATTTTTGTCAACATTCTACACCAAAATGAGGTGTCCCACCAAATTTTTAGATATTTTTAACATCATTTGGGTATTAAAACAATTTTTTGTTGATTAAATCAACAAATAATTCCATAAATAGGTAGACTAGGTCTAAAAATTGCATACATGCTCACAACACCTTAGTTTGGTCCCATAGATACCCCAAAAAAAGTTTGAGACGATTTAGAGAATGTGGTACTACACATCTCACACTACCATGTGCGTCTCTCTCATAGCGACTAGAACTTGTGTGAGAGATGTGGGTCATTGTGAGGGTCTGCAACAACACTTTCTAAGAATGCACTCAAATTTTTTTTGTCAACATTCTACACCAAAAATGAGGTATCCCACCAAATTTTTAGATTTTTTAACATCATTTGGGTATTAAAACAATTTTTGTTGATTAAATCAACAAATAATTCTAGAAATAGGTAGACTAGGTCTAAAAATTGCACACATGCTCACAACACCTTAGTTTGGTCCCATAGACACCCCAAAAAGTTTGAGACGATTTAGAGAATGTGGTACTACACATCTCACACTACCATGAGCGTCTCTCTCATAGCGACTAGAACTTGTGTGAGAGATGTGGGTCATTGTGAGGGTCTGCAACAACACTTTCTCGAATGCAC
Source organism: Hyparrhenia diplandra (assembly GCA_015847255.1). Classification (NCBI taxonomy): domain Eukaryota; kingdom Viridiplantae; phylum Streptophyta; class Magnoliopsida; order Poales; family Poaceae; genus Hyparrhenia; species Hyparrhenia diplandra. The sequence continues at coordinate 170,684 of JADLZK010005360.1, read as the reverse complement.
TCAAATTTTTTTGTCAACATTCTACACCAAAATGAGGTGTCCCACCTAATTTTTAGATTTTTTTTTTTAACATCATTTGGGTATTAAAACAATTTTTGTTGATTAAATCAACAAATAATTCGAAAATAGGTAGACTAGGTCTAAAAATTGCACACATGCTCACAACACCTTAGTTTGGTCCCATAGACACCCCAAAAAGTTTGAGACGATTTAGAGAATGTGGTACTACACATCTCACACTACCATGAGCGTCTCTCTCATAGCGACTAGAACTTGTGTGAGAGATGTGGGTCATTGTGAGGGTCTGCAACAACACTTTCTCAGAATGCACTCAAATTTTTTTGTCAACATTCTACACCAAAATGAGGTGTCCCACCAAATTTTTAGATTTTTTAACATCATTTGGGTATTAAAACAATTTTTGTTGATTAAATCAACAAATAATTCGAAAATAGGTAGACTAGGTCTAAAAATTGCACACATGCTCACAACACCTTAGTTTGGTCCCATAGACACTCCAAAAAAGTTTGAGACGATTTAGAGAATGTGGTACTACACATCTCACACTACCATGAGCGTCTCTCTCATAGCGACTAGAACTTGTGTGAGAGATGTGGGTCATTGTGAGGTCTGCAACAACACTTTCTCGGAATGCACTCAAATTTTTTTGTCAACATTCTACACCCAAATGAGGTGTCCCACCAAATTTTTAGATTTTTAACATCTTTTGGGTATTTAAAAAGGGAGGAATAAAAAGTAGGTATAACAAAAAAAGGGCAAAACAAAAATGGTCCGGGGCTTCGAACATACAACCTCAGGTCCAAAACCCAGGAGTCTTACCACTATGCCAACCATTTGTTTTACATAATATGCGTTAACTATTTTATTTCACACTTGATTAGCAATAGACTATAAAGGGGTGGGGGACGGCCGCGCGGCGCATCCCGCATCGGCATCTCATCCTTCGCTCGCCGCACGCCCGTAACGAGGGTTTTCATGACCACGCTTCCACCGCCGCCCGGACGCCTCTCGCCCATTCCACCCATGACTAAGGCGGTCTTGAAGAATCCGGCCCGATCCGCCCGCGCGACCAACCAGGCGCGCGGCAGCGCGCAGGCAAGTTCGGCCGGAGGATCGAAAGGCGAGGAAGGTCGACAAGGGGCGGCCGGTCGTCGTGGCGGCTCGTCGACCTTGGCGGGTTTCGGTTTGGAGACGCGGCGTGGTTTAGATCCCGCAACTTGTGCGGGGTCGCCGTACCACGAACGCTTCGTTATCGCCGAACATCGCAATCGACCTCGTCGGCGGCGGTGAGTGGCCGCCGGCTTCGTGCCCGCTGTCGGCTTCCTCGATCGCGGCGCGCCGTCGCCGGGCCCAACCCGCCTCCACACACTCCGAGGTCGGGCCCGGGGTTTTTGGGGGAATTTTTTGGATTAGGGTTTTCTTGGGTGGGGATTTTTTTTTTTTGGATTAGGGTTTTTCGTGGATTTGTCAATTGTTGAGACAACATTGATGAATGATCCAAATGTTTAATCAAAAAATTTACCATTGATCATGTTGAAACGGATGAGTCAATTTGTAGCGAGATGATCCATTTTTTTACTCTTGAACTTGTCGATGTTGAACATCCCAAATGTATGTATCACGACACGAATATCAATTGGACATGCTTTATGATTAGTGAGACATTTGGGCATGCTTTGTGAGACATTTGGGCATGCTTTGTGAAACATTTGGGCAACCTTTGTGAAACATTTCAGCATGCTTTATGATTAGCTTAATTTGATCTTTGTCTTCTTTGGTATTAACCTCATGATATTTGATCTTTGCCTTGATGATAACGGCGGCATGCATCCGGGACTTTTGTTGGTTCCTTTGGCCTATGATGCAATGTTTCTTTGAGGCCTCTCTGGTGCTATGTATTCATGTTGTTCATCGAGTCGTCGAGAAATTTACAAGCCTCGGCTTGCTACTAATCGATTGAAGTTGCGAGATGGTAATCATTGATAGTTGAGGTTGTACATTTCTTGGCGATTTCATGGGCACCATGTGCTTTGTTTTTAGTTGCTATCGGCCTATGATGCTTGTTTAACATTCCCGAGGTGGCTAGGTTCCATTCCCAAGCAACAGATGGCCAATGCCAATCTGGATGGTTGGGGAGTGGACATGCTTGTTTAGCACCACCTATGATGATATTTGCAAATATGTGATTCTTTGAGGCCTAGTTTGGTTGAACATTTTGCCGATGATGACGATAATTCATGTTGTTCATCGAGTCGTCTAGAAATTTACAAGCCTCGGCTTGCTACTAATTAGTTGAAGTTGTAGTTGGTAATCATTGATAGTTGAGGTTGTAAATTTCTTGGCGATTTAATGGGCACCATGTGCTTTGTATTTAGTTGCTATCGGCCTATGATGCTTGTTTAACATACACGAGGTGGCTAGGTTCCATTCCCAAACAACCGGATGGCCAATGCTAACTGGATGGTACGGGAGTGGACATGCTTGTTTAGCACCACCTATGATGATATTTGTAAATATGTGATTGCTGAGGCCTAGTTTGGTTGAACATTTTGCCGATGATGACAGTAATGGCTTCAAAACTAAAAACTAAGTCTGTTTTCATGTTGTTCATCGAATCATCTGGAACCTTGGTGGCCTCGGTTACTCTTTTATTCGTGTTCAAGCATGACTTAGTACAATCTTGGGAGGTCGGTACCGTAAGGTGCGGATGATTTCATGGCCACCATGACTATTGTTTCACCAATGAGCCATTAGTCCGAGGCAAGGAGGGGTAAGGTCACCAATGTGGAAGAGGGTGAGATGTTTGTCATTCATTCCAAATGTATATATGCAGATCACCCCAAAACTGAAATGTACCACTGCTTGATTTGAAAATATAGTAGACCCTGTTGGTGGTTAATTACTTCAATGGTCCTGATCATGACCATCTTCCTCATTGCCTAGTGTTGTACCTGAAATTAGTCATAGATAGCTGAAACTAGATCACCTTTTCTTGGACTCCTCAGTGGCATGCAGTTAGTAAGCTTAGCTTTGTTTTTCCATATCTATTTTTTCTTTGTTTACTAATTGTTTGTGTTGATTAAAATGTGTAGACTTGTATTTCTTTGTGGGAAGATCATTAAGGTGAACGACAAGGCTGATCAAGAAGATGAATTACACAGGGGAGAAGGTCATGGTGAATGGAGTCAAGATTGAGGAGATGAAGAAGGAGCTACAAATGAAGGAACTTGCCATCATGCTGTTGAAGGATGAGTTGGAGGACTGAAGAAGTAGCGAGAATACACGGCGAGGCTAATGGATGGTTCATGGTATTTTGGATGGTGGCACTTGATGGTTGATGGTTGTGGGTATTAGCTAAGAACTGAATTGTAGTAGCTAAGTACTTGATGATGGTTGGTATTGTAATTATATATTAGTGACGTAGCTAAGAACTTGATGATCGCTGGCACCTGGAACTCCAGTATGTAATGCTGGCATATTTATGCCTTTCAGACTAATATATATGCAGTTATGCTTATCATAATTTGTTTCCTCATTGTTTCTTGAATGTTATATGCTGTGAAGAAGAGTTATGGTATGATCATTTATGTTGTGAACATTATCTGCTTTGCCCAATTGTATCAAAATTACGTCAAAATTGTGTCCAAATCATGACAAGATTCATCATAATTTTGTCCAAATTCAAACAAGGTTACGCCACATCATAGAACGAGGCCACATGATAAAACACTCATTATTCTAGGAAAACATCTCCACTAGATTGCTCTTAAATGTCATTACAACAAATTGGTGAGGACATTACTTGTTCAATTCGAACTAAAACCACTATCTAACTCCCATGGTAACAAGCACTAGAGTTATATGCAAGGGAAGTTATTTCTTCCACACAATTGCAACCGGGGGCGGAAAAAAAAGCGGCGGTGCACCAATTCACGGTCTTTAACACCTTCATCTCTTTGGGTTCTTTCACTTGGGTCTTCAAGTTGCCAATCTCAATTTGATCTCACCAAGCATGAGCTTCAAATCAAGCGCCCGGCATCTTCAATTCCCCACACTCTAGCCGACACCCTTCAATCGGGCGGTACATTTGGATGCTTTCGGCGGACACCATAAGCGTCTTCAAACCACCATTTACCACACTTTGGGCACTTGTTGTACCAGTTTCCCTTCTTGCTCAATCGCTTGGCAGCAGACGCGAAGCATTGGGGCGATTGACAAGATCCTTCCCCGACTATGAAGAGTCGAACCCGTGGGTTGCCATGGCGGCGGCTTCTTCGTCACAACGGGCGGCACCTGGCGTGCTCAACGCAGAATCGGCAAAAGTTTGCGGTTCAGCGGCATTTCAACGAACACGTTCATGGCGGAGGAGTTGCTCACCAAGGTTCGCCCTTGTACTCGCGGAGATGACGCCTAGTGGCTGCTGAAAATAGAGAATCGGGGAGGAGGACACACCGGGACGGAATCGGCCCCCGCGGTGGCGGCGGCGGGGGTGGAGTCCAGTCGCGGAATCGGGGAAGAAGTCCACCGGCTTGCGCGTTTTGTGCGAGGCCGCTGTGCGGCGAGGGGCGGGCGGCGCGCGTCAGAAAATAGAAAGTTTGGGCGCCAAAATTTCATTGATATCATCCCGAAAAAAAAAACCCGCCAAAAACTCTGCGGACCCCCGTCTTCGTCACCTCCATCCACATCCCCGGTCTTCGTCACCCGGCATTCCCCCCTCGGATTGCCCATTTCTCAAAACCCTAGCCGCCGCCGCCGCGCCCCCTGGGACACAACCGCCGTCGGCGAGCTCCCTCCTCTACCACGTCCGAAATGGTACCTCACCGCCTCCTCCTTCCTCGCTCCCCTATCCACTTCTCCATCCCGTACCAAACCACCAAAGCCGGGGGCGACCACATCCGACAAGGACTGCGTCGTCGTCGAAATCAATCGCCGCATCTCCCCTCTCTTGTCACCCCATCCTCTTCTTTGTCGCCATGATCTAACCATAGCCATTGCGGGATTTGGAGTGCGACAACATCGCCCGACGAACTCGTTGTGGATCTGCATCCCCCTTTGAAGACCTCTATGGTTAAAACAAGGCGTTAACCGTCGGCATACTTCCGCAAGAACCTACAAAGAGTAGTAAAAAAGCCACCAACAGTACAAAGAAGAAAGTTCGACGAAGAAGAAACCGCACAACAAAAGTACGAACAAGAAGAACAAGGTTAGGGACCCGCACTGTTCACAATTTAAGATTTGACTGGTTTGTGCAGTTACTTTGTGCGTGATGATGTTGGGTCATACTATAGATTTGTTTTGTCATAGTGGAATTAAACATGAATGAGCCACCGGAATGTGTTGTCGAGTTGATTTGCACATTAAAATGCAGTAGTAAACTTCAACTAATCGAGTATTATTGATGGCGAATTGCAGTTACGCAAATCAAAATTTGTTAGGATTCACAAAATGTCGAACAACTAATCTGCAACTCAAAGTAGTAGTAGCTCATACTAAAGTCATTTTACTATCTAATAGAAACAAAGTAATTGTTGTTATCTATCTTGCAAGTAGTAGATCCTCCTGTAACTGATTATGAGAGACGCCGTGATATGCGCGTGGCGGAGAATGAGAAGGTGTTCCAAGAACTCGGGCTGCTAAACTTAAGAAGTCAATTAAATAGTTCTATTCCACAACTTCTTTGCAAAGAAGGGGGGAAACGACATCGAAGGGAACAAATAGTGATTCTGAATCATCGGAGTATCTCCTTGACAATGATGATCAAGGAGATCTTGATTCGAAAGGCACTCAACCTGATGATGACGGCCACCCCCCCATAGCAAATCGAGGTGCTTATTCTATCTCGAAAGTAGTGGATTGGGGAATATTTGCATTGCATTTTTTTGTTTGTAATGTATTCTGTATTGTACGATCTTGCTTTAGTTCAATATAGTTTCTTTCATACCTTTTCTTTACTACATTTTCTTCCTTATTAATGCACATCACTTACATGTTTTTGTTTTGTACCACAGTTCCTAAAGGTCAAAGACGCAAAGTTTGTGCTTCAAGGACAAAGATAAAGAGAAAAACCAAAATGGCACCAGGAGGAGGTAGCAACGCTACTAATAAGAGGGTGAGGGCAACTAATGGATCAAAGGTGGATCTTGCTGCTGCCCCACCGAGAGCATCAAAAAGGCTTCTACAAGACGGTCGCTGAGAAAGTCAAGTTGAAATGGAACAAGGCGGCAATTCATCTGCGAAAGCGATGCGATGCGAATTGGTATGCACACTCCGTACTACAAATCACGACGACGATGGCCTAGTTGTTGACAACAACCGTGCTACTTCTGAGGCAACGAAGGCACGTTGTAGTTTATTTGACCTAAAAATGATATCTCTTGTGCTCATTTGCTTGAAACAAAATCATTAAACGAAATTCAATTTTGCGGGTCCTCCACAGAGCCCCAAGGAGACCTAGGCCACCCACCAAGGGAGCACATCTGGAAAGGATGACAAAAGCTATGGGAAAGAGATTGCCCATAGCTATTGTTGAAAAAAAAAGGCCACATGAACCAGTTCAAAACGCCAAGTTAGCATCGAGAGTCGAGTCATCGTTAGGGACAAGATTCTGTCCCGACTCGTTGGAAAGATTACAAGGACAACGCACAATATTACCAAAGCTTTGTGGGAAGCTAAGTGTAAGTGGATTAGTATATGTATCCTTTTACTAGCTTGTATTTACGCTTAAGATGTTCGGATCTCTAACTATATGTAATTGGCATATGGATAGTTGCGCTTGGAAATTGATGAGCAAGACAAAGCGGTGGAGAGGGTTGTCATGTATGTAATGCAATCAGTAGTGCGACAACATCACTATCGGCTAAAGAAGAAATACTTTAATGGTGTACCAGCAAATGAGATTAGGACAACTTCTCCTTGTCCTTCTATGACTGATGAACGAAGGGCGGGCACTAGTTGCAAAGTGGTCTAATCCAAAGAACATGGTAAGGGTCATGTATTCTTCTTTCTCATTGAGTTGGTCGTGGTCACATTATCTTGAACCTATGTTCATTCTCTTGTAGGAATCAGTTGAAAAGAACAAGCAAAATCGCAGCAAAGTCAAGTACCACCAGACTACAGGTTCTCGCTCCTATGTGCCGCACTTGCATGACTTTGTAAGTAAATAGTACCTTGTACATCTTTGCCTCGATCAACTTTTTTTGCATTTGATGGTAATACATTCTTTGTAATTGATTACTCCCTCTGTCCCATTTTAGATGTCACTATGGGGTGCGTGCAGTCAAACTTTTTCATCTTTGACTGCGTTTGTAGAAAAATACGTGCAACATTTATATCTCCAAATAAATTTATTAAAAACTAGACTTAAAGATATTTCCGATGGTACTAATTACTTTGTATAAATATTTATATATTTTAATATATAATTGCCGGTAGTTTGAAAAGGTTGACTTCTCGGGGAGGCGAGAATGACATCTATTTAGGGACGGGAGGGAGTATGTACATAACGAAGCGAGAAGAGAACAATGCGAACCCAAAGATGTGAACAAGATGAGGAACTTGATGCGGTGGAGGCCTTCAAGAGCTGCCATACCGGCTCCAAAACGGTCTTTACGAATCACCAAAAATATGCACTTGTAAGTTCATCATTTTTCTTTAATAAATCTACCGCTATCGAGGATTGAATGAATGCTTAATTTCTCTATCAATCAATTTGTTATTTGATATTGCACCATAAGTTTGCTTTATGGAATGTATTGCTATCGATCATTGATATTTGATATTGCACTAATATATATGATTGTTCAAAACAACTTGTGATTTTTGCAATCAAATTATTGCAATAAGTATGCCTCCTCAAGCATTTGTTATTTGCAAGGAAATATTGCAATAAGTAAGACTTGTAAACCGTTGCTTTATATCCGAACACCCAACTAATGATGGGTCCTTTGCATTTTTGAGGATGATATGGAATTTTTGAGGTCACAACCTGTTGATGAAGGCGAGACACACGAAACAAGTGTGCGGGTCTTTGTCAGTGCTCTCGAGCAAAGACAAACAATTTCTTGAAGAATGTGGGAATTTGAAACAAGCGAGTGCTTCTAAATCCGCTTCTACGATCAATCGAGCTTGGGGACGGCTAGTAGGCGAACAACAAGAAAGGGCGGTTGTACAAGATGAAGTTGATGAACTCAAGAAGAGGCTGAGGAGGCAAATGTAAAGTTTGGCGAGGCAACGAAGGAGTTGGATGAGTACAAGAAGTTGGTGGAGCGAGAACAACGAGTTTGGTGAAGCGTTTGATTTCAATGGGTGTTGTTGGTAATCCTAGGACTTCGACATGAGCGATTGCTGGGTCTTCTTTGGTGACTTTGTTTATCGAAAAAACTTAGTTGGAGGTGTTGGTTACTTTTTTTACTTGCTCGATGTGGCGAGATGTGATGGGAACTAGTAGATGGATCTAGTTGTTGATGCGGTTGTGAGGTCAACTTTGCATCATGCCTTTGATATGACTTTTATTTTGCAATTTGTTCGGAATCGGTTTGTGCAACTATGATGAAATGAATGTCAATTCGTGGCCTTTATAAAATTGCTACGTGATGAATGTTCGGTGTTTACGTGATCGAATACAAAATTGTTTTTGTGGCGATATATATGTGGTTCGATGGCGAATGCTTAATACCATGTATGACGATTAACTAATCATTTACGTGACGAATAAGTGTCCTTTCTCGGCGAATGTTTATTCCTATTAGTGGCGCATTATAATTGTTTTAGTGGCGTATATATATGTGGTTCGATGGCGAATGCTTAATACCATGTATGACGATTAACTAATCATTTACGTGACGAATAAGTGTCCTTTCTCGATGAATGTTTATTCTTATCGGTGGCGAATCATAATTGTTTTAGTGGCGTATATATATGTGGTTCGATGACGAATGCTTAATACCATGTATGACGATTAACTAATCATTTACGTGACGAATAAGTGTCCTTTCTCTCGACGAATGTTTTTCCTATCGGTGGCGAATCATAATCGTTTACGTGACCAAGGAAATATTGTTACGTGATGCACGGATCATTTATGTTGTGACGATTTTGTAATTGATTACGTGATGATTTAATAGTACTTTAATGACAAGGTTTTTTTTTGTTTGGTGACGAAAGACAATTGTTTACATAACGTCATGCATGGCAATCTGTGTGGCGGGATCAATAATAGAGGGACCGCGTCGGTACCCAGACAGCGGTTGCCGTGTCGGATGCCACATGGCGGAAGCCACGTCGGCGTTAAGCGGCGTTAGGCGGTAGGTTATGACGAATAGGTGACGATTTCGAATCGTCACCGGCCGGGTCGTTAACGGAGCCGTTAACGGCGGCGTTTGGAACGGCGTCGGTTAGCGGCGGTGTGAAATTACTGCGTCACGCAGTTAAATGCGTGTCGATGACGACACCCTTTTCGTCACTAATCCCCTACACATCTATGACGAAAATTGTGCTTTCGTCAGCGATTCTAATCATCGACGCTTGATATATGACGAACGCGTGTTTTAGTCATAAGGTTAAATCACCAAATAAACATAGTGACAAATTTGGCGTCTTCAAATTGACAAAAGTAGGACATCATTGGTGAGCACATTCCTAGTAGTGATATTTTAAGCCTCCCAAGATCCACATATATACAGTTGAGGGAGTTGTGATTAAACTGTTGCTAAATCTCAGGAGCGGAGTACCTCCTCTTGGTCGGTCACGAGAAAAAGATCCTTGCAATCGCGTTACCACTTCCTCACGGGTATCACAACCGACCACCGATTGCCATCCTCTGCTAGCGTTGGTAAGAACTTGGGGTAAGAACTTGGTAAGGCGTGTGTAAGGTTATGATTCCACCAACCCATAAAAGTTGAGAGAGATTTATTTTGATTTCTAACCATATCAACAATGTGTTTTTGCTAAGAGTTGATTACGAGGAAACCATGGAGCAAAAGTTTGCAAGGATAAACCAAATGAACAATGATAAACTATCACATATTGACTATAATCATCAAGGTAAGAGAGGTAAATTTACCATCCCATCCTATTCGGACCTTATGATGGAGAAACATATTTTGATTGGAAAATGGCTGTAGAACAAGAATTTAATTCTCACCTAGTTCTTGGGATAGATAGAGTTAAACACGCTACTAGTGAATTCAAGTATTTTGCTCAAATTTGGTGGCAAGAACTAGGCAATTTGCATGAACAACCTCAATCATGGGATAGACTTAAAGAAGCAATGCGTGATAGATTTGTTCCTATTTCTTATAAACGTGAGTTTCACAAGAAATTACAACACTTAGAGCGGGGTAATATGTCCGTCCGGGGAGTATTATGATGAGTTCGGGAGGTGTAGAATACTGAAGGGGGATAATAGAGGATATGGAAGATAAAATTGTTCATTTTTATCGTGGATTGAGACGTGACATACAAGATATTGTTTTTGAAAAAAGAGTTTTATACTGTCATCGTTTGTTCCAAAATTGCTTTGCTTGTAGAAAAAGATTTGCGGGAATACCAACAAAACAATCGGGCGACATTGGCAACAAAATCAACGAGGTATTAGCGAGGATGGAGCAAACAATTACAAAGGTCGAGGCCACAATAAGCAACCAAGTGGCCTCTCCTGCCCACTTGATTTACAACCGTATCTTCACCACCACCACCTCCCACACCCACTTCAAAGCCTGAAGACAAGATGATCCAGAAAAGAACCGGTAAGAGCTCGTTGATGTGCTGAATTTTCCCACCAATGATGCTCATAATTATGTACAACGACTTTGTATTGATTTACCTTTGTCACAAGATGAATGTTCTACTTGAATTTTGTGATAAAGAAGAGTTGTGTGATAGTGACATGATTATTCCGTGCCACAACCATTGAAAGAGATTGAATCATTTGTTTTGGAACAAAAAACCTTGCTGAAAATAAACAATTATTTTCCATTGACATTGAAAAAGATGAGATAAAATTATTATATTCTTTAAATACTTTGGGTTATATTGAGCTTGATACTCTATGTTCTCTTTATAGTTTGGAAGAGAAACTTAAATGTGTTGAATTGCCATGGTTGTCTCAATGTACATATCACTTTATTGGCAAATATAATTTTAAAGGAGATTATATGGTGCATCGTATCTATATTTGTTTAAATCTGAAAACTCCTTTTTATTATACATAAGCGTGATCAATTAGTGGGTTGCAATACCTATAACCATGTCATGTTAGGATCTCCATGTTTTGCTATAAAGGAACAGGTTAAATTTGAAAAAGGGGAGCAATGTTGGCAACTACCTACCACCGGTCCACCGGCTAATCTCAAGCCGAGGGATGGTTTGTTGTCAAGAAGGGGAGGATGATGAGGACATGACACCTTCGGATACAACCATTGATTATAAGCTACGGCGTCATCTTCGACTTGTCATGCAACCTTGGGACCCCGGCCCAAGTTGGAACACGCTTCGAAGAAGATGTAGAACAAGTTAGAGATGCCCAAGAACGTCCTCCTCCTTGGCCACCGCCTTAGGAGGCCAAGAAGGGTGTCCAAACCAAGCTAAATTTGGAACCTATCTAAAAAGCCTTGTTTGCTGCCGAAGACAACATGCCCGGTCGATGGAAGCAAAATAATTTGTGTCATGCGGATGCTAAAGTTGGAATCTGCTCTTGCGAGACCTGGTGCTACCGATGCATGGTCGAATTAAGGAGTGCACGCCATCACTACATGGACAAAAGGATACCTCCTCACGAGATGGCACTCCTACTATTCTTTGCATGATCGGCTGAGATGGCATGCCTACTATAGCATGCATGACCATCCCTTTCACAATCGTATTTTCTTCTTAAAGAGTTGTTGTTCGTTACTTTAGAACTTGGGTTTTACTTAGATAATTTGTCGATGACAAATCGCCGTAATGTCGGTTTGTGAAACCCCAACTTCGTGTGCTTAATTAATTATCTGCGGTTGTCCCAAATCTTTGAGCTGCGTCTTTGAGTTCTTGCTTGTGTTCTTTGATTCGCGGGCGGGGATTAGCCTTCTTGGCGAGGTCGGCCGGTTGGTGACACGGTTGATAACTGAGGAGACGCGTGGTGCTAAGATTGCGGGGTTCGGTCTTTGTGATCGAAAGCCGGATCGGTTGTGTCACTCTCCACCAAATCGATAGTTATCTTGAACTTTGACGGAAGATCGGGAACCCCGTCCCCATTACGAGGGGGGTGCCGCACGGCTACCCCCGCCGCCCGGCCCCACTCTGTGGGATCACGGCCCCACTAGGCATTAATAGTTGCCTTCTCTCTTGAGTATGTGGTATTTATGGAACAAGGCTAAGTACTAAACCTTTATATCTCTCCAACTCACTCTCTCTAAATATGGCTTATGTGGGGTTCATAGGAGTGGCACTCTTAAAATAATATTGCATATCTACAAAGGATATATCTATAGTTCAAACAATGGATCCATAGAGAGTTGACCAATCAAGGCAATTATAGCATGCGTATGAAATATGGTGGATAGGTGTATATTTGGTGGCTAAAACAAATTCTACGTTTACTCCTTTGATGATAAAACAAATCTCTCTTTTGGAACTTGGAAACTTTGAGAGAACTTTGGGTTGCATACTTTTCTTTCTTTTCTTTTTAGAGAGGCGGGCATCTAAGTACCCATTGTTTTCAATTGGACACTTGTTCTTTTTTTCTTCTCTCTTTTTTTACATAGAGAGGTAGTCTCTACTCGCCCGTAGGACACTTGTCCATTTTTCATCTCCTTTTTTACTCTTTTTTTTTTTAGCGGCATCCCAAATCTCTTTCCACTAATAAACTTTTTGAGAGATATCAACAATGATGTTTTTGGAGTAAATAAACATGGGCTTCCTATAGTTTGATGGGGTGTTTATTTTTGGAGTAAACAAAGATATAAACTTTTTTGCTTTCTGCGTCTTCTCTTCTGTCTTTGGTGGCCTTGAGTCCCTCCCGTTATGGATAGAACCTTCCGAGCCGGCTTATGTGCGGGGAGTTTTTGATTTCTTCTCCTTGCATTGTCATTAACTCGTAGGTTCCTAGTCCCGTTACTCTTTTGATGATGAAGGGTCCTTCCCATGGACCGAAAGCAAACTTGTGCTTGCCTTACGTCTTCGGTTTCTTTTGAGTACTAGATCTCCTTGGTTGAGTTTTCTTGGTGGGTGTGCTTTTGTCATAATGCCTTACGAGTCCTTGCGGGTATCTTGCATTACGAAGGGTGGCATCTGTTCTAACTTCTTACCGCACTGTCGATTTCAAGCCTTCTTGTCTCGTTCTCCTTCTCCTTCTTTAAATTGCTCAATTCTTGGAGAGCTCCGTGTCGCCCACTTGGTAGGACTGCTACGATCCGTAGGTTAGGAAGAGAGGAGAGTAGCCTTTGCTCTCTCTGACTTGAGTTCTTAGGCCCCAGGGCGACTTTTGGGATCTCGTCAATCCATTTGGCTCAAAGTAGTATTTGAGTTCTTCATACAATCTAGGCTTTAGTCCGGCTAGGATTAGCCCCATTGGCCCTTTCCACTTGCCCGTTAGCTTTGAGGATGTGCCACGGATGCATAGTCGATATGTATGCTGCGCATCTCGCGCCCAATCTTGAATTCTACCGTATTTGTAAAGGGTGATCCGAGGTGCTGTGATGATCTGTTGGGGATGCCGAATCATGCATGATCTCTTGTATGAACTTCGATTTGCCTTGGTTGGGGGTTGTAGGTGACCCGGTGGGCTTGTATTCTATCCACTTGGTGAATTTGTCGATGGCGGCGAAGATGTATTAAGTATCCTCCTTTGGCTCTTTTTAAGTGGTCCGACTTGATCTAGTCCCCAGCACGACGAAAAAGGCCATGATGGTGGTATGCGGGTCGGGTTGTGGTGTATGCGTGCGCCTATCTTGCAAACATCCGGCATCCTTTGCATCTTCGGCGAGTTTTTACTGCGTCTTTGAGAGTTTGTTGGCGGTAGTATCCGGTTACGAATGCTTTTCCTACGAGCGTTCGTGGCGCCTCGTGGTTGCCACAACATCGAGTGGATCTCTTTGAGGATTTCTTTTCCTTCTTGAGCTTATGCATTTGAGTAATACTCGATGATGATGCTCTTTTGTAAAGCTTGTCCCCGATGAGTACATAGTTCTTGCTTCTTCTCAAGATTCTTGTGGCCTCAGTTTTGTCTTGGGGTAGCGTCTTGTTCTTGATGAAGTTAATGATGTCCTCGATCCAGGGAGTTGTTCTGCGACCTGGAGATATTATCATTACTCCTGCTAGAGCTGAAGGCTCCATGTTGTCTTCTTCTGGGTTCTCTCTGATAGAAGGCTTCAAGAGTTCTTCGACGAATACTCCTGGTGGGACTTGAGCTCTGTCAGATCTGAGTTTGGCTAGTACGTCTGCAGCCACGTTTGTGTCTCGGAGCACGTGTAGGATCTCTAGGCCTTGGAAGTTCTTTTTCGGTTTGCGTTATTTCTGCGGTAAAGGCCCATATTGTCCTTGGTGCAATCCCAATCCTTGTTGACTTGATTGATCGATAACAACAACGGAGTCAGCATATACTTGAAGTCTTTTGATTCCCAGAGTTCTTGCTACTTTGAGGCCGTGGATGAGTGCTTCATACTCTGTCTCATTGTTTGTAGCTTGCCACATGATCTGTAGCACGTATTTGAGTTGTCTTCCTTCTGGAGATATGAATAGAATCCTGGTTCCTGCTCCGCCGAGTTTTAATGATCCATTGAAGTACATGTTCCAATGTTTCTTGATGTCATCAGGTATGGGTTGTTGGAGCTCTGTCCATTCTGCTATGAAGTCCGGAAGTGCCTGAGATTTGATTGCTCTCCGGTGGGGTGAACTCTAGATTTAGTGCTCGAGTTCGACCGCCCATTTTGATATAAATACTGTTGAATCTACATTTAATCTTGAGGATGTCTCCTAGTGGAGAGTGCGTAACCACTATTATATTGTGGCTGTCGAAGTAGTGCCGTAGCTTTCTTGAAGTGATCAGTATGGAGTAGAGTAGTTTTTGTACGTGAGGGTATCAAGCTTTGGACTCTGAGAGTACTTCGCTCACGTAGTAGACTGGCCTCTGCACTTTGTTGGTGTCTTCGGGCTCTTCTCTTTTCACGATGATTGCTGAGCTGACCACTGTTTTTGTTGCTACTATGTATAGCATGAGTTCTTCTTGAGCTTTTGGAGGTGTTAGGACTGGAGCCGATGTTAGGTATTGTTTGAGTTCTTCAAATGTCTTGTCTACTTCTTTAGTCCACTCGAACTTTTCCTTGGTCTTGATCAGTTTGAAGAAGGGTAGTCCTTTCTCTCCAAGCTTGGATATGAATCTATTGAGTGCTGCCATGCATCCCGTGAGTTTCTGGACGTCCTTGACACTTTGGGGTTGTTTCATCTCTGTGATTGCTTTGATTTGCTTGGTACTGGCTTCTATGCCTAGCTGGCGACCAAGAACCCTAGCGGTTGACCGAAGGTACTCAAAAAAAACTTTGTTGGATTGAGCTTCCACTTCCACTTCTTGAGGTTGATGAAAGTCTCTTACAGGTCCTGAATCAGAGTATTTGGTTCTTTTGATTTTACCACCACGCCATTCAAGTATGCTTCGGTGTTCCTGCCGATCTTCTCTCCCAAGCAATTCTGTATCGCTCTTTGATACGTTGCTCTGGCGTTCTTTAATCCGAAGGACATTGTCTTGTAGCAGTAAGCACCGAACGGGGTGATAAAGGACGTCTTGCTCTGATCTTCCTTCTTTAGCGCAATCTGATGATATCCTAAGTAGCAGTCGAGGAATGATAGTAGAGCTGATCCTGCCGTGGAATCTACTATTTGGTCAATCCTTGGCAACCCGAAGGGGTCTTTCGGGCAGTGCTTGTTCAGGTCCGTGTAGTCCACACACATGCGCCATTCTGAAGTGTTCTTCTTTTGTACCAGTACTGGGTTGGCTAGCCAATCTGGATGTAGGATTTCTCTGATGAACCCAGCTGCGAGTAGTTTCACGATCTCCTTTTTGATGGCTTCTTTTTTTTTCTGGCGAGAACCTCCTCAGTATTTGTCCGATGGGTTTGGACCCTTCATTGATGTCGATTCTGTGCTCAGCCAGTTCCCTTGGAACACCAGGCATATTAGCTGGTTTCCAGGCAAAGGTATCTTTGTGTTGCCTTAGGAAATTGGTGAGCGCGAATTCCTATTTCGGAGAGAGGTGAGCACTGATGATCGCGGTCTTGGAGGGATCACCAGTTTGTAAGTCGATGTGCTTGGCGTCGGCTTCTTGTGGGGAGTGCTAAGATCGCTTTGTTTCTTGGGTTGGATTCTCGAGTTCTTACGGATGTGTCTCCTCCACCATCTTGCTGACCTCTTTCTTCTCCAAGAGCTCTTCTGTCTTGTTTGCAATTTCAATGGCTTGTACATCGCACTCAAAGGCCTTCTTGAGATCTCCTTTGATTGAAAGAACCCCAAAAGGTGCCGATATCTTCAACAGCAGATACGGATAGTGTGGGATGGCCATGAATTTTGCAATTGCCGGTCTTCCCATGATGGCATGGTATGGTGAATCGAGATTTGCTACTTCGAACTTGATGTATTCTATTTGGTAGTTGGATGGTGATCCAAAGGTGACCTGGTAGAGTGACTTGTCCAACCGTTATCGCGGCCGATCCGGGGACTACCCGTAGAAGGGTGTGTCTTTGGTGGGGGATTAGGCCATAGAGGTCTAATCCCATCTTGTCGGTGTCTCACGAGAATATGATGTTTAGTCCTGCCTCTCCATCGATCAGTACCTTGGTTACTGTGACTCCTGCTATCGTGGGTTCTAGTACCAAGGGATACAGGCCGGCGTTGCCTATGCTTGTCCATTGGTCCTCCCATGTGAATTGTATTGGGTATTGAGACCGGTTGAGGTAGCGTGGCGTTGCGGGCTCTGTTGCCATGATTGATCGGAGTGCTAGCTTGTCTTGTCTCTTGCTCTTTGATCCGGAAACTCCAGAGAATATGACGTTCAGAGATCTTGTTGCTTTCTGAAAATCTCCAGTCTTTGGTTCGTCATTGGTTTCTCCTCTATCTTCTTGATTGTCCCGTTTTTGAGTAGAGCTGCTTCCTCCCTTGTACTTCTCCTAGAATATCGTGCAGCTTCCCAGTGTGTGCTGAGCTCCAGGGTGGAATATGCAAGGCAGGTCTTCTAGCTTGATATTGCCTTTGTTGCCATTGTTGTTGTTGTTGTTGAACTTCTGCTTGTAGGGCTTCTTTGGCTTTTTGCGGTCTTGGCGTGTTAATGCGGCCCTCGCTTCTTGTTACATTGAGAGTTGTTTTGCTCTTTCTTCGGGCCTTCCGAGTTCTTTATTTACGGAAGCGGTCTCGGGTTCTTTCTTCACGCCGATTATCTTACGAGCGATCTGTTTGAATTGTTCGGTAGAAGTCTGAGAATTGCTATCATGAAAAGATTCCATTGCCGGGCGCGTCTATCACTTCTCTTTCCGTGATGTTGTGCACTTGGGATCTCATCTCGCCAAATCTTACGTAGTAATCTCTCGGGGATTCTCCTTACGCTTGAGGCTTTTTAGCTCGGCTGAGTAATCGGATGGGTGATGATTCTTGCGAAGTTGTCGCGAATATTTTACGCAAATCTTCCCAAAGATATCGATTGAGCCCTCTTCGATCTTGTCGAACCATTGGGCGGTAGAGCTTCTAGAGCCATGGGAAATAAAGGCGGCCTTTTAGTCATCGTTTCCTCCGACCAACTCAATGGATTGCGAGTAGACTCGAGCCATTATGCGGGCTCTGTTTTCCCATCGTATTTTGAATGATTCGAAGGTTTGAACCGGTGGCGGCTTGACTTCCTACAATCGGTCTCGGTCTCTTCCGCCATCCCTCAGTAGAATCACGGAATTCACGGAATTCTCCGGCATGCTTTCGGCCTTTTCGAAGGCGTTGGGTGACTTCCTTTCTTGTGGGGAGTTGTTTGCCTTTGGCGTGGCGTTTTAGGATCTCTTTCCGCGGGTGGCTTTACGCGGCGCTTCCTTGATGAGCCTCTCCTGCGTCATTCAGTGCAGGGGCAGTCCTAAAGGCGTTCAATCAACTCTTGTATCTTCTCGTGGGTTGTATGATGCTTGTCTTCAACTTCTCTTTCAGACTTCAATCTTTCATACTCCCGTAGGTCGGCTTGGTATTTGCTCGGACTTGTTTTGCGTGTTGTCGCTCGTCTCGGCGCCCACTTCTCAACTTGTTCTTCTTCAACCTTATTTGGCGTTGATCTTCTCCTTCGTCTTCTTGGGTTCTTTGGTCGCGAGATGTTTGATAGGCCTTCGTCAATGGACCTGATATCGGGGGCATCACGGGCCGGTTAAGTGGGGATCGAGTTCTTGCCACCATTAGGATTTCTCACGGTGGGCATGGCCTCGGTCGCCACTCCTTCATCGAGGTGCTCCTGGCTATCTCTCCTCCCGACGGTTCGCCTTGGTGAGGGTTCTTGGCCGATGGATGATGCATTCCTCGGGGTTCTTGTCAAGATGAGCCCTCTTTGTGCGCCCTTCAAAGGAATTTCCGGCTTCCTCTTGAATGTTGTTTTGGCCACGCGTCTTGTGTATGCGATCGCGGAGTCTTGTAGTCAGTTGGAAGCGGAGCGGTAGCCGGTGTGATAACCGGGTTGTTTCAATCGCCTTCCTTCTCCTCAGGTTGGGATAGCTTTCCTTGTTTGAGCTTGTGAACTACGATGCAGGTCGAGGTTGCTTTCCCCGTCAAATCGGGCGGGAGTGGCGCTTCAGCTGCCTTCGAGTTTGTCTTAATGCCTTGGGCGTCCTTTTCCGAGTTGGTTTCGTGTCGGGCTCCGTCACGTAGGCGCAAGTCTCGGGATAAACGAGCTTGTTCTCCATTTCAAGGCGGCCCCGGTGATCGTCGGTAGCCCGGAACTTTTCGGCGAAGTTAAGTTCTTCGGTCTTGGATTCCTTGATGATGTAGCTTCGTCTTGCCATCGTCGTCGATCTCGCAAGCCCATGTCCCGGCGATGATCGTCTTCCTCGCCGGTGAGCCCATGATGTCGTGGTCCGCCCGGACTCTCGTTTGAAATTCAACGAGCCTACAGCGCGCCGGTTTGTCGATGTTTTCTGACCGAGAGCTTGCCCGCGGGTGAACCGGGCGGTTGTTCGGGCCTCGATGAACACGAGCCCGGCGGTTTGTTGCACTGGTGACATTGAGAGGGGTTTTTATATCGGTTCGGGCCCTCGATCCTTGATCGAGTAAAGACCTTTACGTCCGGTCGGCGTGAGCCCTGTTTTTGATTGATGGGGTCAACCGAGAACCGGTTGTGGTGTTTACAATGCTTGCGTGTGTTCAAGCTTTGTTCTCCGCTCCTTTCGATGTGCTCCTTGGCCACCTTTTATAGTTTAAGGGACCAAGGAGCTCGCTACGATCCTAGTCGGTCTGCAGAGAGTTGTCCGACGAGGATTCGAACACCCGAACTCTAAACATGGTACTTGACTAGAGTTCTATCCTAGTTACAAGAGAAGTCACTGTAGCTACACTTTCATTGCCTTCTATGAGTTGTTTGTGGCCGCAGGCTAGGATAGAACCCTGCGAACAACTCGGTAGAGTTCTTTGGTGATCCCGTATCCACACAAGCCAATTCACGGTTCCTTGTATCCTATCATTTTGGCTTGACACTCCAGCACTTATTTCAATCTTCTATTCATGGGAAACAAGCCATTATAGAGACCAATCCAAAATCATCAACTCTTGTCTCATTGCATTTTTGTCAAGTATGCTTTGCTTTCACATGATGCTATGATATTCCACAACATATAAGCCATTTCAATTCCATTTACATTGTTGTCTTTTGCTTGAACTAGATTGTTTTCATAATCTTTTAACACAACAACACACAATTTGGCCTTTCACCTCAATACTATTTAGAATACCATCAAGTTTGCCTACTTGTTGAACCTTGAATATACTTGTTAATATACAATCCACAAATATGTGCAATAGACTCAATTTCCTGTTCAACACACTTAGCAAACTTATTAAACCTTTAATTATGTTGTCATTCAATTCACCAAAACCCATTGAAGGCGTTCTTCCACGATCGTCGTCGTTGCAACGCGTATTATTACTTGATTCCCTGGTTTTGGCAAGCATGCCTACACACTGTCATGAAGCCGCCCGCTTCGCTTCCCCATCGGATCAGTGGACCGAAGCAGTAGTGTATCCTGCATATCCAGGGATTATCCTGACTAGATAAACTGAGCTACAGAAGGAAACGTCAAGGGCTAGTTGTGAATTATGTATTTGGGCATTTTTGTTGATCTGCATCTGTACCGTCTCTCAACTCCTTGTATGTAGGAGTACAAAACAAAACTTGCTCCGTTTTCAGTCTTTGTTCACTCTGCTTTCTTGATGCTCCTCAAGTTCCTGTACCCAAGCTAGCCAATGAACTTGGCATCTTTTCGTCTCTGTTCTTTTCTTTCAATCTAGTGTGTTGAAAATGTCGAAATACATTCTGAAGCTTTGCCTTTTCTGAACAGTGGGATTGGTGGCATCTGAAACTAGCATTGCCATCAGCTAATGCATTCTGAAGCTTTGCCTTCACTTGGTGCCATTTACAAGCCAAGAACTGACGGAAAGTACAGAAATGAAGATCACATCTGTGATCTGTTGATTAACTGGAAGTTCATACAGGTCACAGGACAAGATCGTTGCTTTCAAAGTAGGCAAATTTCTGGGCAGGACGTCCTGCCTATCTTTGTTCATTCTGCACGAGCGTGGACAATTTCACGACCACGGTGTAATGTGTAAACATTACATATGTGTTCCCTGTTCATACTTTTATGTACTTGTTTGTAGATAAACAGATGAAGCTCATTTCAGATGACACTGTTGTTTCAGAGGGTAACACTGTTTCGTGTATCAGGCGTTCATGTTGGTTTTGGTAAAACCGCATCCTGTAACTCATTATGACAACTACATCAGCTGTTTAACTACGGCAAGTCGTAGTTTACATGAAAGACATTTCCTCAAAAAAAAAAAAAAAAAAAAAACGTGAAAGACATTGGCACAGCAGTATCAGCAGCAGGTAACACTGGCTATATATCTGAAGAAATTTGTAGACTCATTAAACGCCAACAAAGAAACGGAGATGGAGGTGACAAAATATAAAGATTCAGAAATTTGTCCACTCATTGCACTAATGTCCCTTTATTTCATCACATAACATAAAGACCATAAAGTAAACAAACAACATATAACTGACTCGACAGATTCACCATTTTTCTAGAACTAGACTAGATTAAGAAGAGGACTGGAAGGGTTAGGAGAAGCAAAGAAGGAAAAGCAGTGGGGTGGGAGCTCTCATCCGTTCTTCCACGATCGGCAAGAGTCTTAGACCAATCCAGAAAAGCATTGGCGGCCGGCCAAAGGCGGCGCCACGGAGCTCCGTTCGTCGGTCGGGCTCCATGGGCGTGGTGGAGTCGTCGTCGCGCGCGAGATGAGTATTGCCTGTCCCGGCCTTTGCCACCCTCCCGGGACGGAGTGCGGCGCCGTGTCCTCCCTGGGCTGTCCTCGCCGGTGGACGTGGACGGCGGCGGCAGCGACTTGGTACGTCTCCGTTGTCGTCGTCGTGCTCGTCGAGGCGCAGAGAGACTGCTCCTCGATCGATCGAGCTACGTGGTTGCTGTGAGCTCCATGCTCGCTCGCCTTCCTTGCGGCGGCATGGGCTGCCTTTGCGTCGTGCCTCTGGTGCTGGATTTATAGCCTGCCTGGGGATCGGATCGTGTTCGACGCACGATCGCGCGGGTCGCGCGGGGCGAGAGGCACGCACACGCAGAACTGCAGATAGACATCGGGGGCGGGCGGTTACTGATTGACTGAGTGCCTTTGTCCGGGTTCCATGTTGGAAGGGAATGCATGCCGTTGGTCGCGGATCATCATCTCCTTCATCGTCCATGGCTGATAGATGATGTCCTCCCTTCCACCACTCTCGGACTCTATTTATTTATTTACAATTTTTGTGATACTACTAAATTGATGCTTTTAATTCTTTCTGTACGCAATAATTACTTCAGATAAGTGCCCGGACTTTTATTTGCATCAGACCACAACAAAAAGCTGTCAACATAAGAAAAGGAAAATGAAAATTTTATCGTCGACAGCTCTCGTATGCAACATAGATATGAATTTTCAAATGTTAAATACATTTATGCTGATTGCATCTCATATTCTTGTTATGAAAAGTTTTTAAAAAATGTCTTTTAGACATTGATTATAATATTTTTGAGTATTTTCTATTATTTTCCTTTTTTATCCAAACTTCTTTTTTTTAACTCTTGTTGAGATATTTTCATGAGCTCTAAATATCGGGTCCATCATGACCCAATGTATCTCTACAATTTTTATGTCTTATATAGAGCAACTTCAAAAAGCCTTTTTTATATCCTTTCTAAATTTTGAAGAAAATAATATCCTCCAACAAGTTTTTTAATTAAATTTTTCAATAGATTTCTCGCTAACCAAAAGATATAGAGTAACGTTGGCTAGCGCAGATGATATAGACATGTCGTTGGAGGGTGTAAAGATATAAAGAATAATTTTATTCATGTGATGATTTAAGACGTTGTTTGGTAGGGCCCCTCTCTGCCTCCGGACGGAGAAGGCAGTACCCAATGATTTAGCAGGAGGATGAGCTAGCTCCTCGGAAAATACCTCTTCGAAAACCAACTTCCAATCTTGTCTTTTTTAAGAAAGATTAAAAAAACTATTGAACAACTACCTATGTCATCTTCCAAGTTTTTTCGGCACGTGGGAAAACCAACCAACCGCACGGAAATATAAGGATCTATCCGCCAATGCAGAGGTGGAAGGACGTGGAAAGAAAGAAAAAGGAGGACATGATTCCTAATGCAAATACACAAGAGAAAAAGAGAGTATAATAATGATTGTGTTATTTGAAAATAGTTTGAAATTTCGGATGCAAAATTGACTTCCATATTGGAGGAGCCGATTTTAGAACCTATTGGATGAACCCAACTAATGAATATGCTTCTAGTTTTTCTTAGCCACCTGAAAGACTCGTTGATTTACAAACTGTTTTTTTGGATATTATTGAGGATGCTCATAGAAATGTTTGTTTTATAAAAAAAAATTTCCTGGCATTTACAGGATTTTCATAAGAAAAAAGTGAGGCCGACTTGAAAAGCACTTTTAATCGAGTGAGTCAGATAATTTAAATCATTTTAAGAGTTTTTCAAAAAATTGGCCCTGTTTGGTTTAGTCCTAGGACTTTTTTTTAATCTTAAAGACTTCTAGTAAAAGACCTTTAAGGAGGAGGTTTTAGTGAATTTTTACTAAAAGTAAAAAAAAAAACGTCCTATCTGGTTTTATAGGGACTGAAAATGACATTTTTTTTAGTTCCAACTCCAAAAGGCCCCTCAACCAAACGGATTTTGAGTTAAAAAGAAAAATCATGCTGGTATTTCAATTTGGTAATGAAATGGACTTTTCATTAGCGTAGAGAGAAGTACTCCAGAGCTCCAGCCCCAATGTCGGTTGCTCTATAACCAGGATTCACCTCCCCGGCGCCGTCGCTGCTCAGCTCCCACAGTCCTCACCGCTCCGCCGCCGCGTTTCCGCTCCGTCCCTCCCGCCGGACATTCGTTCCTGTATCGAAGTCGCCTCGCGGCAGATGCAGGCCGACGCAGCCTCTCCACGGCCGCCGCCCCTGCCGGGCTGCTCCCCATTTTGGTCGGTAGGTCGTCTTCGAGAGTGCGTCATTTTCTTAAAACCAATAGAGTATATGTTGGTTTTATTTATCGCTCTCTGGTGGCGAAATTGCAGATTAAACTCTTCATTCATGCGGGGAGGTGACTGAACAGGTTGCTGCTGATCTGCTAATCTGTCTGGTGTGATGTGGCCATGGTCCTCGGGCTTGCCCTTTTCCTTCTCTTCATGGCTCGGGTATAGGTATGATCCTCCCTGATTCTTTGCCTCAAATAGTATAATAATAATGATGTGTGGTGCACAAAACATGGATTGCTAATAACATATATTTTTAATAAATAATGGCGATTACAAATTAATAGCATAAACATGTGTGTTCTCCCCTCTTTGGGAAGAATTCGTGGGCTACAGAAATCTAGGGATTGTCAATTTTCTAATAGACATTGTTTCATGAGAAATCTGGAAATCATCAGAGAAGAAACAAATGCTTCGTTTGTTCTGTCTCTATGAATTTTTGTACACAAGTAACTCAATTTATTTTATCCATGTACACCTATTGTATGGACTACGAGAATCCAAGTACAAACAATAGATAAGAGAATCCAGGTACAAACACTACATAAGAGTAAGTCCAATTTGCAGGGAAATAAGTACAACATACTTCTGTATGATAATAATGTATAAAACAAGAGAGTAAAGGACAGTCCATCATCCTCTGCGGATAGAGAGATGGGATCACATTAAGCTCTCATGCCTAGTTACAATACAGTATTTTGTTAGGACTTGCAGGAATAAATATCCACCTCAGCGTGGATCACCATAGTACTCAACGATCCAACCTCAAAACCGTGCATAAATAAAACAAGTAAATGTGGCATTGTGTCACAAACAGGAAGGTGTTTTTCCTGCGGCTGGATCAGTTACAACAACTTCAGTCTGACATGTTTTAGATCTTGGTGAGCTGCCTCTGCAAATTTATCTTCAATATGTCACTGGTTGTACTACCCAGCGAATTTCCTTGAGGCTTCTGCGAGAAATGCTAGTCCATGCATTTGCGCCCCAAAAAAGTAAGCATGTATCAGCTCGAGCTTTGGCATTGCCTGTTCTTTAAAAATTATCTTCTCACAATATACTCCTTGAGCTCTAGCACCATGAGCTTGGGGAAAGACGGACCATGGAAAAGGAGCTCCCTAAGCTATAAAAAAAGCAAAACGTAGATTTAACACTTTAAGATTTGGTAGTTCTCCAATACGTTGCATGGTAACAGCTGAGGCAATATAGGTATCATCCAGCTGCAACTTCAATAGATTCTGAAGCTTATGGATCCACTCAGTTGCTCTGACTAGCTTGCCTTCCAGCTTGAGGCTCTCAAGGTGTATTGGTGGCAACAAAAGCTGAAGCAACATAAAACAGTGGGATTTTTTATGTAAGAACGTTAAGATGATGACTTGATCAACTCGGAGTTACTGAAACCGAAATGTCCATTGAACTATCATTAATAGTTTCCCAGTTGGTGCTCAAACATAAAGGAGTCACCACTGGCATTGGAGATATAGGGCGTGTTTGGTTTGTTGGCTGATTGGAGCCTGGCCAGCAAATGTAGCCTGGGCAGGCCAAGCCTGGTCCTGGGTAGCCAACCGGCGTGTGTTTGGTTGCCTGTGAATATGAGCCGGGCTACAACAAGTTGGTGTTTGGTTGCTTGCTATTATGGTGGCACTTGGTTTATAGGCGGGACAGGGACATAACATATATCTAATATGATTATACTCAAGTCCTAATAGAATTATAAGTTTTCATAGAACATCTCTCTTGAATTCTAGTCCAGGTAGAATTTGAGTCACCGCACAACAGAAAATGAATCAGAGAGTGTGTTCTCAAGATTAATAATTGCGATTATTTGCAGGTAGTGAATTTAGCAATATAACTCTACTACTCATGTTTTAGCTCGCGCAAAAGCACAGGTTGAAGGATTAGTACTGCTATTAAAGATAAACATCAATTCTACCACTTTCTAGAAGTAACAATCGGATTTTTTCCCCCCAAAGATAAGGATTGCTTTTGAGTCTAAAAGAATTGTATGTCAAATTTCGTTGACTAGTTGGTTGCTTTCATATGAATCAGTTCTGTGGTATCTAACTGATGTAAAGAGTCTTAAAATCGTAGAAGCAATAATTATGCCATCTTAAAAGGAACTATCTATTCAGTGAAGAGGGAAGAAGTTTTTTTTAGAGTTTAAGGGCATAGCCCCTGTCTTAGCAAGTTAGCATTAGCAAAGACAAACATATTATCCTTACAACATTCAGGCGGGTTACGCCTGTCCAGGAATAGTCATAAGTTCACATCCCAGGTTACAAGCAAAACACTACCAACGACATGGCAAGAAATCTAAACATCTCCAGCTTATCAGATAACAGAGAACCGCTACAGCAAACTTGTATCCAGGCACATAGGGCTGATCCACTTCTTCCCCTTACCACCATTGCTGAACTTGCCTAACACTTTGAGCTTTGCCACTTCATCAGGAATGACCTTGGACTCCCAATCATAAGCATGCTGGAACATGTATGAATCCCACTCATCTTCAACTTGTTTCAGCCAGTAACCCGGGCACAAGAGGGAAGAAGTAAACGGTCAGCATCCACCAGGTTCTGCACAAAACACGCCTGTGGGTTGATCGAAGCGATAGTGCGGTACACACACCTTAGCAGCTGCTCAGTACCCATCAGGTCGACGAGGATGGTTCCTCCAGCTTCAGAATAGGTTTTTTTTGGTTGTTTTCAAGCTCGCTGTGCAAGTGTTGCTTGAAGGCGTCTTCGTTATGATCCACTGAGCCATACTTCCTTCAGATCATCCATAGTCCGTAGACCAGAGAACTTTTAGTGATGAAGACACACTAGAGCAGCGAATCTTCAGGGTCTCAACATCTATTTTGGAGCCAAACTTTACAGCCCGTAACCTGGAGTTGCAGGCAATCTCAAGGAAGGAAATCAACCAGCTGCCACGAGAAATAGTCCAGCCAAAGCGGAGCTCGCTATCTTGAAACTCTGTCAACCCGAAGACATAGACTACGTTAGAACTGGTAGAGTAAGAATAAAATCTAGCTCCTGCTGAGGCAAGGTTTTCATCTGTAAATCCAATTTCTCAAGTCGAGGCAGCTTCAAGCACATCTGCATGATCCATGATGGCAACCTGTCAACTAGGCCATACAACTTAAGGCTCCGTAGCTTTTCCGGAGGTGACGAGATGTCCGCGATGCAACCAGAAGCTTCATTGTCTTGGTTGGACAGCATTTTCAGTGACAAGGATTCAAGATGGGCGAGATGTGAGACATATGAAATAAACTTCTCGCTGTTCTTCCGGTTAATGCCAGACACTCCAAGCTTGTGCAGTTGAGTAAGGTTCTTGAGCTCCTCTAGAATGTCATCCTCGCCTGCAGCGTGGATGTTAATAACACCCAATGTATGCAAGCTGGAAAGCCTCCCGATCCCTCTAGGCACCTTGACGCCACTGTGAGAGCCATGGTGGTGGTGTTTGCTGAACTTTGACAAGCAGGACCCCAGTGGTCTGCTCCTCAGCGCTGCCGCTGCCACTGATGGGCTCTCTGCATCTTCACTAGCTTGATGATGCTTGATGGTACCAGCACGAACGTACTGCAATTTTTCCAGCTTGATGATGCTCTTTGGTAGCTTGATTACAGATGTTTTCCTGATATCCAGAGTTTGGAGCTGCTTCATGTCTCCCAAGGAATCCGGCAGACGGGAGATTTCTCTGCATCCCCTTAAGGAGAGGAACTTGAGGCGGGGCAGGAGCTTCACCATCTGCTCGACATCATCATTTGTCACACCAGAAGACACATCCTCCAGATCCAACACCCGGAGCAGCTTCATCTTGTCCGAGATGATGAATGATTCCCACTTACCAAACACAGTCAACGACCGTAGCAACGAAAGGTCGATATTCTCCAACACATTTCTGTCTCTGTCCCAACTACTGTCTATGGCAAGGTGCCGTCCTGTGCGCTGTATGTTCTTTTTGCAATGGCCCTCAAGTGCAAAGACAAGGTTCTCTTCCATTAACTGTGAGACGACATATTCACGGAGGAAACCGTTGACTTGGCACAAGGGCATCCTCCTGTCATCAACTCTTGTTCTTGGTGCCTGGATCATGCTTAGGTTGACGAGCTTAGAAAAGGACCTCTCGCCGTTCTCCTCTGCAGTCCTTTCTTTGTTGTCTCTAATGTATCCCTCCGCTATCCAGCGCCTAACCAAACGCCTCCGCGGTTGTGTGGTTCACAGGGAAGATTGACAGGTAGAAGATACATGGCTTTAGGGAATCCGGGCAGGAACGGAAGTAAGAAAGCAGCCAGGAAAACATGTCTTCTAGTTCTTGCGTGATAAGTGGTGCGTTGGCCTCCAACTTTGTCACAAGGTTGTCTTTTACTTTTATGCCGTAAAACATTCCCAATGACCGAGCTACGGCACATATAACCTTGGGAAGTCCACCACATTTCTGTACTAAGATATGCCTTGTTTCCTCATACCGGTGCCTATTTTCTGCAGTCGCATTCTTCAGGCCCGGCCATTTCTTAGTTGCTACCTATTGTTCAAGCGATGTAAGAATCATTTATTTATTGGTAGGAATAAAATGAGATACAAATCTCGCTCTCACAAACGTGGCATAAAAAGAACTATGGTCTAGAATAATATTTTATTTATTACTAACTGAAGACTCCTTTTACAGACTCTCCTCATTAATCCTAACGAGATGTTTAGATAGAAAAAAAAAAAAAGAAAAAATTCTAGAAATTGCAGAATTACAAAATTTGACGTGTTGTAATCATTAGATAATACCATTATGAAAATACTCTAAACTAACACCCTGAATCTATATCCTCTAATTTGGCATCCAAATTCCTCCTGTTTTTCGCGACATGGCATCCAATCCTCGCCATGTGATTACTTAGAAAAACATGAAGTAACCCATAATTCTTCATCTAATAATTACCTTTTTCTACCATTATAAAAAAATATAAAGTATACTTTTTATCTAAAGTAAGCCCAATGCAAATTTGCATCTAAATTACCTATACCTATCGTTGTTAACGTATTACTCTAAATTCATGTTTCTAAACTATCCACTTTTCTCATTGTTAATGTATAAAAGTAACCAAAGGCTACACACACATGATGTGTGTCACTGTCATCATCAGCGCTGATCATGTTACTACATATGTATGAGAGAAGCAATAAACCATATCGTAAAGATAAGCAGTTACCTATGACCACCACATTTATCCACTAAATTGTAACATATTTAAGTTTTAAACTTACTTGCTATCCAGAGCACAGGTTGATAGACTAATATTATGGATTAGTATATGTAATGAATCATGAAACTAAATAAAAATAAGGGAAATTGGCACATAAGACCTGAAATTTCTTTGAGGCGTTGCATTATTGGTTAAATGTGATGAAATTTAGTTTGTATAATGCAGAAACTAGAACAATGAAATATTTCTAGTGGATCATACCTCTTCGAAGAGTTGAATGGCTTTGTCAACTTCTAGACCTTTGATGTTCCACACCGACCTCTTTTCTGTTGCACAGTAATTGGCAACACTTTCTTCATTGGTAATTATTATGACAATGTTCTTTGATTTATCAGAACTACTGGCACTCAATTTTTTTGGAGCTACTGGTATTCAATTCGAAGATAGGTTTTATCGAGTTCCAGTCTTCTGTGGACTGCAAGCCGTCGATAACAATGAAGTAGGGGTTTTCTTGTCTTTGCAGAAATTCACTGCATCCTTGAATCGGGTCTTTGATCGTTGACATCATCTGTGAAGCAGGATTCAATTTTGAATGTAAGCTCCAGCAGAAGTCCCTTAAATGGAACGGATGGGCTACATCCACCCAACCAAACTTGTATTCTAACTCCGACTGTTGTTTTTTGAATGAAACTCCGACTGTTGTTTTTTGCATGAAACTCCGACTGTTGTTTGTAGTAGAAGTGTTTGATGAGATATGATTTGCCAACACCAGACATCCCCACACCGAGACCACGCTGCCTGGATGCGTGAGCCAAGATAACCATCGTAAATCCGTCTCATCACGGCCAATAAGTTTATTTTTCTCCAGCCATGATTCATTAGCAGTTTTCTTCTTGTCCTTGGTATCCTCATCAATTACATTTACGGCCGCATCCTGCAAAAGAAAAGAGAGTGTTGTCATTTGAGTCCGGTTGATTTTGTGGTAGAGTACGGTAAATTTGTTTTTTATATATGGATGCCTAACCAAGGAAAGATGCATGGATCTGTCGGCTGAGAAACTAGTTCGCTGAACATGCATACATGTTTTCACTTGGCGACAGCAAATATTAATTTGTGATCTGGTTGGAGTTGGGTCATAATATAGGGTGCGGCGGTACCAAAAAAAAAAAAAAAAGGCTATCTAGGGCCGGTTGCAGCCATCAGGGCCGTGTTTGGGAGGGAGCTAGGAGGGTGGCTCGTGCTCCTGGCTGGGCTACACCTCCCCTTGTTTGGTTCACCTGGCCCATCTCTTGGCCTGTCCCGCACGATGCACAAAGCACCGTTCTGCCTAGCTCTGGAGCTAAACTCCACCCCCCACCCCCCCCCCCCCCTACCTTTTTGTAGGGCATAGCCGCTCCCGGCCGCCGTGCGTCTTTTAAGTCTTCGGGTTGGCGCCGATGGGTGCCCCCTCACGCCTCTCTTTATTTGGAAGGGGAAACCTCCTCCCCACCTTTGCCGCCCGATGAAACCCGCCGCCTTTATAAGCGGTACTCCCTCCTCCGAGCTCCCCTTCCTCACCTACTCTCCATTTCTCCCCACTTCCTTTTGAGAGACCGGTGGCGAGAGTTGGTGTGGTGTGGTGTGGTCGCGGTCTTCCCGCCGGGCTTCCTCTCCGTTCTCCCGGCATCAATGCACGCTTCCACGAGCCGCACCATCTGGTCTTTGGGACTCCATGGGGCGGCGGTCTTCTTCCTCGTCTTTCTCGGCTCCGGCGGTGTTTGATGGGGTGTGGTGTACTGGATCTGCTTCCTCTCAGCCGGATCTGCTTCCTTTCCACCGGATCTTCCTGCTCTACGCCTGATGCTGCTTCCTCTGCCCCTGATCTGCTTCCTCTTTGTCGACCTCCCAAGGTGAAACCTTTTGGTGAGCGATGACCCTGTTACCCGTCACTGGGAGCATGTTCTCATGCAGCCATGATTGATTTTGATGGTTTATGCTTTCATTGCCATTCTTATGCGTACCTATGTCATGAAAGTTTACTTTCTGGATGATTGTTTCGTGATTTCCTTGTTTCGGTCGATGAGGTTGTCCAATGTCACTGGGAGGCATGTTCTCATGCGGGCTGTGACAGATCTTGATGGTTTATGCTTCCACTACCATGGTGATGCCCACCAGGGTCATTAAAATTTGTATTTTATTGAATGTAGATGGATCCTGCACAGAGAAGAGAGGTTTTGGCCAAACAAGTTGCTGCCCCAGTAGTTGTTATGATGTCTTTTGTTGCCAGTAGGATTTGATGGACCCCTTTATTATTCTGAGGTGGATCCTTTATTATTTATCTCATGTTAGTCATCAAAGCGTGACTTACATCCATTCCCAAGCAACTGGAGTTGCTTTGACTCCCCCTCGGAATGGATGTAGTCACGATTCCATGCCTACCATGAAACCTGTTGTCATATGCCACCTATGATGATAAATTGAACATGAGTTGGACACTTTGAGGCTTGTCATCAGTAAGGGAATTTGGGATCAACGATTTATTTCACCACAAACCGTAGGTTTTCGAGTTCCTCACCTGCGGCTGGTTTCATCTACACACTATGACTGAGGCAAACATTTATTTCATGTCTATGATGATAACAGTGCCACATTTTCATTCAGTTGGCATTTTAATCTGAGGCAGATTTTCTTTATGCTTCTTAAAGGACTTCATGGCTTGGTATGTTGTGTACCGCGGCAGGGTTCCAGGGGTGTACAGATGCTGGGCAACTTGCAATGCCCAGGTAAGTGGGTTTGCAAACAACTGTTTCAAGATGTTTCAAACCCAACAAGCTGCTGAAGCATCTTATCTGGAGTACATTGGTGGTGAGAAACAACCACTCTTGGTGGAGACTCCTCCAGTTATGGTTAATAATGAATTAGCTTTGTGCTTTGTGGTTGCTATGGTGCTTTGTACATTGCTGATGGTGCTGGTTCTGTTCATTGTTTTCGGTTGGAAGAAGGTCCTGTGATGACTAACTAGTTGGAAGAGCCAATGCAACAAGGCACTGATTTTTTTGCTTTATATGTATTTTGTGTTGTATCAGTACGCCTGTGACTGATGCCTGCGCTGTTACTGTTAATTAGGCTCTCCCTAGTGCTTTTGCTGTTAATTTTGGTCGGCTGTGACTCCACGATTATCTAAGAACATTAGTCTGAGGACTGTGATGATGAAAAAACCCTGAAACCATTCGTTTCTTCTTCCTATTTGCCTCTGTTTGAAATCTGGTAGTTGAGGTGGTGCTAGGCCGGGCTGGGTGCCAAACATGTTCTTGACCTGGCGGTTATGGCAGTTGGTGCTGGGCTGGCTTCCAAACCCAAAAAACAAACATTGGGCCAGGCTGGTTTCGGCCGAAAACCAAACACCTTGCAGCAGCTCAACATGGCTGTGGCTGGATTTGGCCTGGTCACTGGGCATGGCTGCCGGCATGCTGGGTTCCAAACACGCCCCAGGTGCATATGCCAGGACCCATACATGTGCACACATCTGACTAACAAAATACCATTGTTTTTCCTTGTCATTGTGCTGTTTAGCCTATTTTTTATATTTTCAATCCCTTACTTGAAATTATTTACAAATTAAAGATGTTAGAAATAATACTAGCATAATTGGCATCCAAAATAATCTTTATGTAGGAATTTAATAATAGAAGTTCTGTGTTGCATACTGTGTTAACATAAAGAAATGAAATTTAAATATAATAAAGGAGATAGTAAAAAATATTTTCATGATTCTCATTCATGAAAAAAATACTTATCATGATTCAAGCGTACTTCGTACCTCCTTGAGAAGGACATAGACAGAACGATCGGCCGATAACTTTTCCAGCACTGATACTTGGAATCGATCCCCGACGCATGAGCGTGCAATTCCATGCTGTCGCGTGTGCACGACGACGCAGCTGCCATTGTTCTTGTCAGGTAGGTAGCCCCTAACGACCTCCCAATCAACCATAGTAGACACGTCTTCCAAGACGACTAGGTACCTCTGACTTATCTTTTTTTTTTTTCGATCGGGCCATTCACCCGTTTTTCATTAAGAGGGGGGAAACCAAATACAAACCAAATTACAAATTACAAATAGAGAGAGAGAGATGTCGAGAGGACATCGTCTAACTGGCTAACTAGCTGCTGAAGAAGAGGGAAACTAAGAACTGAACAGAAACTACGCCATTAAACGAAACTGTGGCGCGACCAAACCGTCAAGCAAGGTGAAAGCGAACGAAACCCAGCCTGAACCCAAAGCTCGGCTTCCTGCACCGCGCGGTGAGCAAGCTCTATCGTCGATGAAGAGACATTCCTGAAGACCCGCGCGTTCCGCTCTTTCCACACAATCCAGGCAACAAGAAGCAGCAGAGAGTCGAACGCCGCCCTGTGGAGCCTGTCAAGCCTACGCCGTTGCTGCAGCCACCAAGCCGCGACGTCCTGCTCCGACGAAGGTGCTAGTGTTTGCAGGCCGGCCGGACTCAACAATGAGTACCATAACTGCCTCACCATGACGCACCCGGTGACTAAATGGTCACATGAGTACCATAACTGCCTCACCTCTGACTTATCTGTTTCATAAAATCCTCGATTAGCTCTTTGTCTGTGGCCACCAGCACCTCCAGGAAATTAGCAGTTTCCTCTTGTTTTGGACAAGAGTTTCTGTAGAACTGAGGCAGCAAGCTCCGGATGAACTCAATGGGATTGAAAGGATGCACCAGTTTCACCCAGGCTCGGCACGTGAAGTTTCTGCAGGTTTCCGAGTCTTCATAGGCTTTCTTCATCGCCATAATCTCTAGATCGCTTCCTGTTCCCAACACTGATATGACTTTGAGTTGATGGACTTCTACTTTTTCAACCTGTTCGCCGCAGCTGCTTGGCAGCCACTGCCGCTGTATATATGTGAGAGGATTAGCAGCCAAAAGCAGCTGCTGAATCCGAGAAAAAAGGGGGTACCGGAATGGCCCGATCCTCCTTCGACTCATTTCCCGTTGTTGCTTCCTCTTTTTTTTTTCTTGTTTATCGTCGTCATCATCTTCTTGTGCTGCTACAGGGTTGGGAATGTTGAGTTGATGGACATCTACTTTTTATCCTCCTTCAACTCATTTCCGTTACTTGTTTTTCTTCTTGTTTTTTTCTTCTGCTGCAGAGCCTGCGGGGATGTGTATGAGAAGCAAGTGTTAATAGATATGTAAGGCTGGGTTTTTAGGGAGCAAAACTAACACTTTTCATTGCATTCCAAGTTTAATTGACCTTTCTTGTTGATCAACGTGACAAGATCCATTCTACTGCTTTGCTTCTTCGCTGCATCTGCTGCTGTGACCAAGATGCTTGGTACCATTGAATTGGCAACAGCCTGCTGATGCATCTGCTCGACGACAGGCTTAATGCCAGGGTCACCGATGCGGTTGTAGCGCAAGTTCCGGTGACCCATGGCCTCCACCCTAGCCTTGAGCTGCTCTAGATTTGCAACGGCAGCGTCCAGGTCCTCCCATGGCGCCGCGGCCGGCATGCACCAAGGGAGCATCATGCGGCGCCACCAGTGCGGTTTCTTGTCCAGGTGGACAATGATCTCGATGCAGTCCTCCACGTCTAGGGCCGTGTTGCGTACCTGCCTCACCAAGGTCTTGGTCACTTCGTCAGTGACGCGGTCCTTGGCATCTTTAAGGAAGGAGTGCATCGTCTCGAACTCGTCCGAGATAACCAACAGGTCACGTTGCACGGTCTTCTGCAGCTTCACCTCCTCCTCCATGGCCGACCTGGCCATGGATACCGTCCCCTCCACCGTCGTCTTGGCCAACCCAAGCACGAGGTCCGCCATTGTTGCTCTCTCTATCTCTCTGTCGCTGCTCAGTGTGCCTGCTAGCTGTATGGTAGAAGGAGGAGCTTGTGCAATGACTGGGAACTTGCGGGCGATTATAAAGGGAAGTTCAGCAGCACTCAAGGTCCTAACAACTTACCACACGTGTTTGGTACGCTTGACGATGAGTGGGATGGGATGGTTCCATTCCAGTGTTTTGATCGGGATGATCTTAGTCTAGTGTTTGGTTGGAGTCTAGTGTTTGGTTGGAGAGGTGGAGCCATCCCAGTCCAGTGTGCGGACAGGAGGGAAAGGCACGGACTCCAGGCGAGCCACAACTGCTTCTTATGTGCCCAGGAGCCGGAGTCCATCGACCACATCATCGCATCGTGCTCCGTCTCAAGGCCGGTCTGGTGGACCATTCTAGCGGTGCTTGGGGCGGACTGCTCGCGAGTGGGAGCAAACTCTACACTTCAATGGTGGGAGGATTGGCGACGACGATGACATGGCAACAAGCGGAAGGCAGCCGACTCCTTATTCGCCTTGGTGGCCCGGGAGATTTGGAAAGAAAGGAAACGCCCGGATGCTTCCGCAATGAAAGCACGATCAACGGCCAGCTGCTCACCAGGATCAAGCATACCGCCCCCGATCGGTGGATCAAGTCGGGGGCTTCTAACCTTAGTTGTCTCATCCGCGAGCCGCATGTGTGTTTCGTTGCAAACCTGGTAACCTTCCCGAAAGTTTTAACTATGTAGAAACTCATCTTCTTAATTAAAAATAAGCGCAAATCTTATGCGTTTTCGAGAACGGAAAAAATCCCAGTCCAGTGTTTGGATGGAGAGAGATTGCCAAGAAATACGTGTTGCTGCTTTGTGATCTGTTAGGATATCCGTTAGGGGCCCGCATGTCATACAGTCACACTCGGTGTCTTCTTTTCCCCTGTCCTGGCTCCGTTCGTCGCCTCCCCAACTGTCATCTTGAAAACGGACGGAATCCGGGATCTCGGTACAGGTGCATTGGAGCCACTACTCTCATCTATAGTGTTGAAAACGGACGGAACTTTTCTCTTTTTTTCCGTTCCGTTTTTTACATTTGACCCGTCCATTTCCGTATTTTCGGAAAATCCGGAATCGGGTCGGAATCCGGGACATAGGTTATCGGAATGCGGACAGAAGTAGAGACGACCGTCTGTATTTCCGAAAAATCCCGTATTTGGTCGGAATTATTCCGTATTTTACCATATTTTTCCCGTATTACAGGAGGCCAGAACTTTCTCGTCTAGACTCCGTTTTCAACAAACCACACCTTTATGGAAAGCTAATGACGAGATCTACGCATCTAATATAGTGTTGTTGTTATGCGCATGTACATGTACTGATCATCAATTAATATATGTCTTGTCTTTTTAGATCGTAAATGCATTCCATCCATAGTGGTTGATTTGAAACCGAAAGACACCACAGATGATGTCCACCTAGATGATGATAGTGAAAGTGATCCTGATAAGATGGGTGATGCTTGGGAGAGCTGTGGATGGCATGATCAAAGTATAGCCGCTAGTTGGAGGGCCAGAAGAGATGGATGGTTGTGGCACCATGTTATTCCGGCTTAAGTTCCCGGCTTCCGACCATTTCCGTTCAAGTTCCGTCTGTATTGGTTCGTTTCCATGCACCCACATATCCACTAGTACACGGCTGATTTTGCACCTGGCGTTTCCAAATGATTTTCCGTGGTGGTTATTTAGAAAACCGCCACGGTTAAAATAACCGCCATGGTAAATCAATAACCATGACGGTTATTTGTAAGAGGCCCGCCACGGATAATCGAGGCCCAAACAGACCATTCCCAGCCCAATAACTATTCCCTTGTATATATACCGCGAGCTAGAACCCTAAATCACGACCCTTTGTGCCTCCTAACTTTTCGCAACTCTGTCACCTTCTCTCCCCACCCCTCACCCTTCCTCCCCTCCCGACACCTTCCCGCTGCAAGCAGCTCCCTCCCGCTCTCCTTTCGGCGCCGGCGCGGGATGCGTGGCGGCGGCGGGGCGCTGAGATCCGCGGCAGCGCGGCGAGTTCAGCGTGGCGGCGGTCGGCGTGGTGGAGATCCGCGAGGCACGCGAGATCCGTGATCATGGCGGCGCGGAGCCCGGGGAGCGGCGCTGATTCGCCCGGCGGCAGCTGAGATCAGCCGGCCTCGGACTCGGGCGGCGCCGCGGAGATCAGCGTAGGCTCCGGGCGCGCGAAGTTCTAGCGTGGGCTCGAGCGGCGGCGGCGGACCTCCTCGGCACCTCCATGCCGCGCCGCTGCCCCTGGCCGGATCTCGGCCCGGCGGCCGGATCGGCGCGGTGGCGGTCGGATCCCGACCCCGACGGGCGGATCCGCCCGGCGTCGGCGGCGGATCAACCTAGCCCAGATCCCGGCTTGTTTGGGCCTGGATCTGGATTTTTGTATTTTTTATTTTTTGGGATTAATGGTGGCGGTTTTTGGTCCGTCGAAAAATCGCCATAGAAAATCGATGATTAACCGTGACCCTCCCTCCGTGACGGTTTCAAAAAACCGGCACGGAAAATCGAATAGGTAGTAGTGATCCTGACTCCGTTTTCCAAACCTACATTTTTCGAACGCGATCCCGTTTCCGCCAATAAATATAGAAACGAGAGTAGAAACGAGGTTTTCCATCCATTTCCGTCGCTTTTCATCATCGCTAGGCCCATCTACTGGTCCGTGCTTCCAACAGTAGCAGGTGCCCAACTGCCTGTGCGGTGCAGCGCTGCCACCGGATGCTGTCGATCAGAACGTGGCATCCCGCGCGGCGTAGGAAGCCTCGCCGTGGCCGGGATCGCTTCCATACGATGAAATCCATGGATCATCACACTGTGTAAGCGCATGGCAGCTCATAGTACAGGATGTGAGTGTGGTTGTTGTTTTTTTTTTTTTTTTTTTTTTTACGCCTCATCTAGATACAGTTTGTAGTATCTGTTCATACGAGACACACGCCTACACCACACACACGCACACGACACACACACACCACCGCATACAAACAGGGCCTACAACTATACTTGAGATATCAAGACGCATACTTGGAGAGATCACTAGAGTCGAGGCTCCGGCGACGGGCGTCGCAGTCCCTTCGTGGTTCCATGCGTTGAGAGGCACTTCTGACAACGCCCCGGTGAGAGACGGGAGTGCGAATCCTGGGATTCGAACTCTCGCCGGCTGCATGCCCACTGGCTGTGCTAGCCACCCGAGCGCTGCTCGGTTCTCGTCAGTGTGTGGTTGTTGGCGCCGTGTGAGGGCAATGAATTGTGGAGGCAGACCGCTAGTGGCCCCGTGGACAGTTGGCCCTGGCCCCGACGACCTTGACTTGGGTTGGGTCATTGGGTGTGTCATGAGAGTGCGTCGTGCCAAATGATCATGGGATGGGTCCGACCACGACAAGCATTGATATGCATCGAGAACAGACCAGCGAGCCATTCAAGTGCGTTGTAACGACCGACGTGGGAACAGAACAGACCCTCAGCCTCAGCTCATAAAAAAACAATTATAGAAAACCATGTCATCTAACTCAAGTTTAACTAAATCTATTGTAAAAATACTATTAGTTTTTATGTCTCGAAATAAATCTATTGTAAAAATATATTCTATAACTAATCTACGTACTCCCTCCGTATATAGAAAAAATAAGTCGTTTTGGACTAGTTTTGCTGGTTCAAAAATTGAGAATATAAATCATGAATAATTTTTAAGTCGTTGTAGTTTGAAAATTTGAAAATCATATCAATAGAATTATCTTCAAAGTTATATTACTTTTATAAAAATATGCGAGATATGACTTTTCGATAAATATTTTTATAAAAAGAGAAGTTAAAGTTGAGTTTTGAAGACAGTTTCGCTATTCTAAAGCCTTCCTTTAATTTCCTACACAGAGGGAGTGTATGACTTTCCAATGTGCATGTATGACTTTCATAAAAATATGCATATATTACTTTCATAAAAATATGCATATATGACTTTCCAATAAATAGTTTTACTTTCATAAAAATATGCAAGGAGGCCGAAATCCATGAGACTGTCCTCCACCGTGGAAATTGATCGGTTTGCTAATGTTTTAAGTTGAACAGTTTGCTAGGAATGGTAGATCAGTTCCTGGAGGTATCCAGGTTATTACCACGGAAATTAGCATAACTGTTTTAAGCATCTCAGTTAAACTAATGTCTTTTCCTATGTAGGTTCCTGCTCTCATCTTGGATTGTGAACCTGACATTGATTTCAGCAAAGACATATAAGCTAAGCGACAGTAAGTTTGCACAATTTCCTTATACAAACTATGTTATTTCTTGCCTCAAGTTGTCCTTGGACGGCAGTGAGTTTGTTGCTCCTGTAGTTGAATTGAACTCCAACATGCTTCTTGTTTCCTAATGAAGACTCTGATCAACCCAAAAATCATGTGTTAAACCTAATGAAGTCGACATAGATGTAGCCTGCAGATTTTAGACATGTGGAATTTGGTCTTTTTTCATGATTGCATTTGCGGTTTTGATTGTTCAGTAACTCGAGTGCCCTTCCTCTAAACATGAATTACTGAAATGTTTTCCTTGTGCTGCAGTTCGCTTCTCACCAGATGACAAGTACTCTTGCCAGCGTTACCTGTTGAAGAAGAGATTCGGACTTCTGCCAACCCACGAGCCAGCACCGAAGTACCCTCAACTGTCCAACAATGGATGTTCAGGAGGAAATCATCTGTTATGGACTATAGAGTAGCTATCTGAGAAGAAATTAAACACTGCTTTGGACCACTATGGTATTTCAGCACCACATTCAGACACAATATGTAATGCTATGTGATTGGCAGATGGTGCTTCCTTAAGTTGCATGGTGTATCCGTCTGATCGTGCAGTCATCCTCGTAGGTGTCATTAGTGTAGATCTGGACTGCAATAATTATTGAACAAGGAACTGTAATCCCCGCTGGTTAACTATGTTGAGTTAATCTAGATAGTGTATGGAACTGCAATAATTATTTATAGATCTGGATGATGAGTCTATCTGAAAGCTGTTTAATTATTTATGGACTGCAATAATTATCTGTCTGATCTGAATGCTATGTGATCGTGCAGTCATCCTCGTAGGTCTCATGCTTACGAACCGTTTGGTTTTAAACTGTTTCAAACCGGTCTAAGGAACGGCGTGTGGTGTGGTTTGGTTTTAAATTAGCACTTGGTTTGGTTCGGTTTGGATCAAAGAGCAATAATGGTGGGGTGGGGTGGACTGGGCACGTAAACATTAGGCACTTTGGTCTGGTTCGGTTTTGGGCTGGGTTCCTAGCCTTAGCAAGCTGACCTCCACGTTGTAGGCCAGGTCTCAGACCTACGTCACCCAGGTCGTGAGCACCTCCTCTGCGGCCTGGGACTTGGCATAGCTGAGCGCTCCGCCCAGCACAGCCTTGCCCAAGCTCATCGCCGTCGCCTCCATGACTTTCCTCCTCTAGTGATGAAACAATCGATTTGTGGAAGAGGCAATGCTGCATGCTAGCTATTCTCAACACCACATCAAGCAGCCACGGATGTATAACTAATGATAAGGGAGCTGAGCTGCAAGACAGTGTGGGTTTTTGTGTTTATCTGATGTGGGTGGATTAGTCTTTGCGGAATGTCTCGATCGACACAGCCAGCTGGTCTTATCTACAGTCGATGCATGAGCATGATGGTTGTCAAATTGGACAGTGAGCACTGCTTGTTTTCCACACGAGATCGTCGTTTGCTAATGCAGATTCTCCATCTGTTGACTGTAGTACAATAGGGAGCAGAGCACATGGATGGGACCAGCTCATTCAAGGATGTATATGGGCCCCGTTTAGAGCCCCGAATTCGGGGATGAATTTTGGTGGGATGTGACATGACTGTAAAGACGTTTCGTTTGTTAGTGGTAAATATTATCCTACCATGGGCGTAACTAGGCTCAAAAGAATCGTCTCATGAATGTACATCTAAACTGTGTAATTATTTTAATTTTTTACCTATATTTCGTACTCCATACATGTTGCCGGCCGACGGATGTGATGGGGAATCTTCTTTTTGCATAGTGAAATTTAGGAGAAATTTGGGGCTCTAAACAGGGCCATGGTAGTTGGATTTATCATTGTTGGTCCATTGTCACTCAGCAACGCAGCTACTCCTTCACAGACACATAATGACTGCATTTACTCCTACATTACTAGCGTGGGTAAGGTAAAGGTAATTCATGATGTTCTCCAAAGCAGCTCCAACATGTTGTAAGTGCCAATGTCAAGTGTTGCTGTCAACACGTACATGCGTTTTCAAGGCACTCTTTTAGTCTTTTGGCCACATGGGGAAACACAAAGTATAATTGTTAGAGTACGTTAGGGGCCTATTGGGCCAGGGCTGGCAATATAGGCCCATCAGGGTTAATAATAAGATATAAGGGCCGCTTACTGGAGTCAAGTAAGCTTTGCTTGTGAGTTCAAGTAAACCTCTCTATATAGCAAGAACAGACATATCAATCTAAGCAAGCAAGAATTAAGAAGGAAAACCCTTCCCTCCTTACTTGGCCGTGGGCAAAGCCCTGCGGCCAGCCTCTCTCGCTGCCCTCTCGTAGCCCTGGCTCGTGAACAAGAATTAAAGCTAGATCAATTCAAGATTGTTTAGCATGGTCTTTGAAATATTTGCATTTATGTCACCAATCAAGAAATGATATCATTATTTTGAAGCTTGATTTTGAAAAGGCTTTTGACAAGGTAGAACGTGAGCTCATGATTCGAACTATGCGAGGCCAAAGGTTTCCGGAAAGATGGATCTCTTGGATGAGGATGATTTTTAATTCAGGTACCTCGATTGTTCTGCTAAATGGTGTACCTGGAAAGGTTTTTCAGTGTAAAAGAGGCGTCAGGCAAGGAGACCCTTTTTCTCTCTTCTCTTTGTTCTAGCTGCTGACTTTTTTAAAGCATCTTAAATGCAGCAAAAACTCAAGGTCTCCTTTCCCTAGCAGTTGATTTGCCACATGATCATGACTTCCCAGTTCTACAATATGCTAATGATACCTTGATCTTTATGAAAGGTGATGCAAGACAGTTCTTCCTCAAAGCCATTCTTAACTCTTTTGCAAAGTCTACTGGTTTTAAAAGTGAACTATGCAAAGTCAATTATGGTCCCAATCAATGTTAGCGAGGAAAGAATTTCTATCCTAGCTAATACTTTTTAGTCTGCTCTACTAGGTCCCTTCCTTTTACATACCTTGGCTTACCTCTTGGGCTAACAAACCCAACCGTAGCTGATTTTTAGCCCTTGGTAACTAAATGTGAAAGAAGGTTGGTTTCTATTTCTTCTTTCTTAAGTGAAGCAGGAAGATTACAAATGGCTAATGCAGTGATAAGTGCTCTACCTACTTATGCTATGTGCACATACCTTTTGCCAAAAACAGTGATCAAGTAGATTTACAAATTCATGAAACATTGCATATAGAGAGGGTTTGATATCAACTCTAGAAAACCACCAAAAGCAACATGACAAATGGTCTTTTGGTGGAAAGATGTCCTCAAATGTTTGGATTCTTTTTAAAGCTATGGCCTCGGTTGCAATTGGTGGTGGTTCTACATCTTTCTTTTTGGGTGATGTTTGGAATGAAGCCCTTTTCAGTGTTTAGGGGCCTCATTTATTCTCCTATGCCAAGGAAACACACACTTGAGTCCACATTTTTTTAGCTGCAGCCAATAAATCTGATTTCTTTCATTTACCTCTATCAATTGAAGCATATGGTCGATTATCAAATGTTACTTTCTACCTTGGATGATCTCCTTCCGTCCTTTGATCATGATACCTAGGGTTACATTTGGGGTTCTTTTTTTACTTCACGGCAAGCATATTCACATCTGTTAGGAACCATTCCAGTCCCAGTGTACAAATGGCTTTGGATTTCAAGTTGTTTACCAAAGAGAGAGTTATTTTTTTCGGGACACGGCGAGTACCGGGGAGATCCTCGGAAGGAAGAATATGGTTTTGCCAAGTTATGATTGTGTTCTTTGACATCTTAACGCAGAAGAGACCATTCACCACCTCTTCTTTGATTGCCCTTTTGCAATGTCTTGCTGGAATTTGCTAAAAAAAAAAAAAAAAAAAAGTAGTCTTCTTTGGAATCTGGCGGGCTTAGCACCATTCATACAAGATGATCTCCTCACCTTAGTATGCCTCTTCAAACAACAAATTGGAAGATCTTTCTTCATGGAAATTATTGTTTCAATGTTATGGGCTATTTGGTGCCCGTAATAATAATGTCATTTTCAGAAATCCGCACTCACTTCAAGCCTGCGGATGTGTTCTTAAGCAAGAATTAGCTCGAGTTAAAATTAGAGCTAAGCAACCCTAACGTTTAAAAATTCGGTTATGGCTAGACAGCTTTATGTAATTTTGCTTATTTTCTTTTATTTCCTTCTTTGTATCATAACTTCATAAGACATATTTGTTGAACCTTGTTAAATATAATCAAAATTAATAGGGGGCAACCCCTCATGTTTCCCTCCAAAAAAATATATGATAAGATAATAACATTTATGATGTCAACTAAGCATTGTTAGATTTTTCATTGATTATATTTTCATAGCATATCTATTTGATGTAAA
The DNA here is from genome assembly GCA_015847255.1 of Hyparrhenia diplandra. Classification (NCBI taxonomy): domain Eukaryota; kingdom Viridiplantae; phylum Streptophyta; class Magnoliopsida; order Poales; family Poaceae; genus Hyparrhenia; species Hyparrhenia diplandra. The sequence goes on along the minus strand of JADLZK010005360.1, from coordinate 127,234 downwards.
AAAAAATCTATGTAATTCTCTCTAAAATTTTGGTCAAATTTGAGATGCTTTTAACTTTCAAGATTCTTTGAATGACTTATAGTTTTTAAGAATGGAGGGAGTACAAACATTTACTTATTTTACCCAACTGTTGATCTATTGAAACTTGGTTTTCCACATCGTAAAAGTACTAAAACAGACATTAGGAAAACAGTAAAATAAATAATCATAAAAATGCATCCAGCGATAAATTTGCTTTTGACTCACTAAGGGCTTATTTGCAATCCCCTAATTTCAGTTTGGGAAATCAAATAGACAATCCTCTTGATGCTATTCTTATTTGATTCGCGGTGCAGACAAACAATATATAAAGTGCTCATTCTTCATAAGTAATGACTAATCGATCACTGCTGGTTGCCAACATCTTGATGTAATCCTTCTTGATCTTCTTTAGTGTCACCACCACATCCTTCATTGTCATTCTTTGGTCTGGCGAGTCAGCCGAACAGAGCAAACCCAGCTCCATCACTGCCGCAAGAAAGCCATTCATGCTGCTGGTAGCAAAAGCATCATCAAGTAGAATACGACCATCCACGACCTGGACAAGCCCTTCAGGAAATGCCTGGTGGACCCAATGCCTGAGGCTCAGTTCACCCACAAACATAGCATCTGTGGGTCTCATCCCAGTAAAGACTTCAAGAAGCATGATCCCATAGCTAAACACGTCGCTCTTCCGTGAAGCTTTTCCAACAGAGCCATACTCTGTTCAAGAAATTCATACATAAAAACAAATTAAAAAGATCGAACAATAGCATTACTTATATGCAACATGATTGTTAGTGAGACAACTTTATGATACATGGTTACTATTGATTGATCCAAGTTAGGAATGACATGGTCCTCCACAAAAACAGAAATCTTTAACACCTTGCAGGTGGTCTCTTTATGTGCTTCAACTGGTTGTATTTTTGGTTCTTACTTCAATGCAATGCAAGGAATCGTGTCGTAGCTATTGGAGCAAGTGGTATGTTAGAGAGAGCTATCATAGAAGTGTTTGCCTCACATGGATGAATGTTTGGGCCTTTTGTTTGGTAAGGCTCCTCCTTTTTTCACTGAAAAAACCGCTCTAAAAGGATCCTTCTGCTAACCCGTTTGATAGGACTCCTCCACATGAGTTGGAGCTGGAGAAGGGAGGAGCCTTAATAAACGGGGCCTTAACAATAGGATGTGTGGAACCTGAAATCTTATGTTTATCTTGCTTGCCAATGTTATTGTTGCTATTAATTGGGCATTTAGTCCACTCAATAATTAATATAAAATTTTTGTAATTAATTATTTGTTTTGCACCTTTGATGCAGCAGCAAGAATGAAATTCCATCATGTAAAAGGAGTAGAATAGGTACTAGCTAGTACCTGGTGCCATGTACCCAATTGTCCCAGGCATGCTTGCGGAGATCATGGAATTTTCATCACCAAGAAAAATCCTTGCAATGCCAAAATCAGCTACATGTGCAGTCATGTCCTCATCAAATAGCACGTTGCTAGGCTTCAAGTCGCAGTGCAAGACCACCTCACAATGCTCATGGTGTAGATATTCCATGGCCATCGACACATCTAGCATGATATCCAGCCTCTCTATGAATCCCAGTTGCATTCCTCTGTTGGAGTGTAAGAGCTCCTCTAAACTCCCATTGGGCATGTATTCAAGCACCAATGCTCTGAAGTCTAGATTGGAGCAGGTGTTCAATATCTTTATCAGGTTGCGATGTCGAGCCATTCGAAGCACACGGCACTCAGCATCAAAGCTTCCAGTGGCATTTTCCATATGCATGCGTATAACTTTTATTGCAACCAACAAACCATTGTCCAGCTGGCCCTTGAAGACTTCTCCAAAGCTTCCAAATCCCAGCCTGTTAGAATCATTGAAACTATTCGTTGCACGAACAATCTCATGATAGGACAATATTGTATGGCTTATCGATTCAGGTGGGCCAGTAGCAGCTTTAGCCTCTCGATGCTTCCAAAGTACGACAATTGCAATAGCACAAAATGCTACAGATGCAGCAGGGAGAAAAAATTTGAGCAAGTTGTGTGTATGATGATGAGCTGTATGAAAATTCCTACAAGGGCATGCTGGAAATCCTAAACGTGGAGCACCACATAGCCCAGCATTGCCCGTCAATGACTGCAAGGTGATGTTTGAGAAAACACCTCCTTCTGGTATTTGGCCCTGCAGCTTGTTGAAGGAGAGGTTCAAGGAAGCCAAGTAGGTAAAGTTGGCAAGGAACTCTGGAATTGTACCAGAGAGACCGTTGAAAGAGAGGTCTAGTGTTGCTAAGCTAGCTAGCTTCTCGAATGAGCCAGGAATTGAGCCCTCCAATGAATTGTGCGACAGATTCAGGTAGGTTAGCATCTCAAGCTGTCCAAATTCATTCGGTATGCTTCCAAGCAAGAAGTTGGAAGAGAAGTCTACTTGATTAGCTACTATCAATTGGGAAGCAACAGCAGGTAGAGCACCAGCAAGGAGTTGTGGGAAAGATTTAGCTGGACAAGACCAACAAGGTAGAACAAACTGGTTGGTATCGAAGAATTCAACTGGTTGTCGGACAAATCAAGGAATTGTAGCGTGCTAAGATTACTTATGCCATCTGGTATAGAGCCAAAGAATTTGTTTGCTTGGAAGAATAGATGCTGTAAGCTCGAAAGTGCACCTATCTGTGATGGGATAGGTCCTAAGATGCTATTACTGGATAGATCAAGGAAGATGAGGTTTTTCATGGTAGTGATGGATTCTGGGATGGCCTCGGTGAGCAGGTTGTTGGAAAGATCTATCCGCCCAAGACTGCTCAAGTTTGACACTGTCGCTGGAATTCCACCAGTGATCTGGTTGTATTCAGCTGTGAACCAGATGAGCTGTGTAGAGAGATTTCCGATGTGATCAGGTAGCCGCCCTGTGAAAGAGTTGACCTCAAATACAATGAACTGGAGCTGTCTGCAGTTGGATAGAGTAGATAATAAGTCTCCTATGTCACCCTCTAAATTATCTCCTGACAGAACAAGCATGTTTAGGTCTACAATGCTGCCAAGTGTTGCTGGCACCGAGCCAGACAATGGATTCACTTCCAAATCTAGGTAAGAAAGATAAGATAAATTTCCAAGGGTAGCTGGAATTGCGCCTGTCAGTTGATTGACTGCAAGATGCAAATAGGAGAGCTGTGGCAAGAGGCCTAGCTCTGCAGGAACATTTCCTGTTAGGTTGCAGTAAGAGAGGTCTAGCAAGGCAAGGCCAGAGATGTTGCTAAGAAGAGCAGGGATAGAGCCAACAAGATCGTTGCCACCCAAGGAGAGCACCTCCAGGTATGGCAGCTTAGCCAGCCATGTCGGCACGACATCCTCAAAGTAATTGATAGACAAGGTGAGCCTTTGCAGGTACTGGCACGATGCGAGCCCTACCGGTATGGGACCAGAAAACTTGTTTTGGGTCAGGGACAATCTGCGCATCATCGGGAGGCTGAAGCTCTGGTTGCTGCTTGGGATCGGACCCGTTAGGTTGTCGTTGTAGGAGATGATGAGGACTTGCAGACTGGACATGTTGAACATGGCTAGGGGCACTGCGCCGGAGAGATGGTTGTAGGCGAGGTTCAGGTGCTGGAGCATGGGCAGGGAGGCAACACCATGAGGCACAGGGCCTGTCAGGCTATTGTTCCCAAAGTGGATGTACCTCAGGGACGGCGTGCTGCTGAAGTTGAACAGCGACGGCGGCATGTGGCCGATCAGGAAATTTGCTTGGAGAGCAATGTGTTCCAGGCTGCGTAGGCGGCGCAGCAGTTCCGGTGGGATCTGCCCCGAGAGGGCGTTGTAGCTTAGGTCAAGGTACCGGAGCCTTGTGAGGTTTCCCAGGGCGCCGGGGATGGAACCACTGAGGCTGGTGTTGGTGAGGTTGAGGACGGTGAGGAACGAGAGGTTGCCGAGGTAAGGGGAAACTGATCCATGGAGGGGAATGTCCGGCAGCTCCAGGGCAGTGACCCGCTGCGGATGTCGCCGGTCGCATGAGACACCGATCCAGTGGCAGAAGGATGTGTTGCCACTCCAGCCATTGTGAAGGATGCCGAGAGGGTCAGTGACCTGGGCTCTGAACGCGAGCAGTGGGGCAAGGTCATTCGCCCCCGTAGTCGAAGAAGATGGAGAAACCATGAGCGTGGCTAGAAGCAGGATGGACAATATAATGGTGGGAATGCAAGGAAGAAGCGCCCTTCGTTTGCTTGTCAAAACTTGCATGTTTATTGACGTAAGCAAGCTCCGCTCCAACCTTGCTTGTTGAGCAGCAGCGGTGCCAGTATATGATGAACACTTGCACGACTGCATAGCTGCTATATAGTATGTTGGCAGTGTATATACAAATATATAGTACGTACTACTATATATGGCAACGATTGATGCAGTAACAGTACTATGTTGAAACTCAAACTTAGTAATGGATGCAGCAAAGGAACAAAATTAATGAGTAGGCAATACCTGACTTTTTGTTTTTCAACAAGAGCTGACTTTTGAGTGTTTGACTTTTAATTGCTTGGTTTCCGTGGAATTGTTTGTTGGGTGCCAAGTCTGACGGCAACTGGACTGAAAAATGCATGCTTGGTGATAAAGACTTTCAGAGAATAGCCCAGGTATAAAGCCAGTGAATAATCTATGTATGACTATATTTTTAAGCAATCAATAAAAGTAAATAGATATAGGTCAACGTACACAACTCATCATATTTGTGTCTACATACAAATGGTCAACTGCAAGGAAATCTGAGTAATTCCAGTAAAAGGCGGCTATGGCATGTCATTACGAATTCCACACATTGCAAAACCACTTGCAACATGCATAGAAAAGGAAAGATGCACTTAAGGTTATATTGACTAATGAATTTGTCACAGCTGCGTTGCAGGGGCGGCGGGGACGGGGGGCGGCGTGCGCGAGGGAGAGGAGAGAGGCGGCCAGGGAGTAGAAGACAGGGAAATTATTTCTTTATTGCTTGTCCCTAAGAGCAACGGCAATGGATTCGCCGGCTGCAAGAAATCCACGTCATCAAGGCCGCCAAGAAATGGTGTCGGTCCCCACAATTATTTAATGCAATTTCAGCGGCGTGGAAGAGCGGGAGTGGGCGGTAATCCTTCTGAGCATCTCGCCCACTTTTTGTCGGCGTTTTCTGCGAGTCGCCCATATGCATTCTCTCTCATGCTTTCTCTTTCTCCACGTCGGTTTACGCCCGACCCATAATACTTGCTCTAAGAGAATACTGAGACCCCTTACTTATATAACCCTCCTATGAGACTTGTATCTTAAGCAATCTCTGAAGGTTTCCTTATATTTTCGAATACCTTTTACAAGCAATCTATTATTTTTCCTAATAGGAGACTCCCTTAGATTGAGAATATCTCCTGCACACCAAAAGTCCTAAATTATCCTAACTGAGCTCCTGCATTAATTTCCGAAAAATCCGCGGAAGAGCGGCGGCCGGGGAAGGATGGATCTTCTCCATTTCTGGCGTCCTCGCTGGGATAAAAGTCCACTCTGTGATGCCGGGAGCAAGATCTTGGGTACCGACGGGGATGAGCTCGGCGCGTAGCACCAAACGTCCATGAACCAAGTTGGCGAGGATTATGTTCGCCCTGGTACGGATCGGAGCAAACTCCATGAAGTAGTGAAGGTTACCAATGTACCCGTGATAGATGTACTGATGCACTACCCGGCCCAACGAACCTGTTGTCTCCCTACGAGCCACAAGTAAAAGCTCCCTTGGGATCCCGGCTTCTTCGGGGTGGGCTTTCAAGAACACTTTGCAAAACCACTTGCCACATGCATAGAAAAGGAAAGATGTAACATCCCCAGCATTTAAGGTTACATTGACTAATGAATTGGACGTTCATTTTTGAGTAAAAAGAAAAAAAATGGACTTTGATTTAGTGGGAAGATACTACCCTGCCCTGATATAATAAGGCTTTTTACTTGTCCCTAAATCAAACCATTCTAAGTTTAACTAAAATCATAAAAAGAGTAACAATATCTACGATATCAAATGAGCTTTATCAAATACGTTATACATTATAAAATGCATTTTTATACTTTCTCTTTGACATGGTATATGTTAATACATTTATATACAAATATAGTCAAATATGTATGATGGTTTGACTTAGAAGAGCTAAAAAATCTTTTATATTTTTAGGACGGAGGAGTACCTACTAGGTAAGTTGGTCACAAAGATATTGACCATGGGCGATCTTTGGTGCATACTACCTCCGTCCTAAAATGTTAGTCGCTTTTCGGTTTTTCGTGTCACAACTTTGACTCGATTTATACAAAATACATGCAACATTTGTATCTTCAAATAGATTTATTAAAAACTAGGTTCAAAGATCTTTCCAATGATACTAATTATGTATGATAAATATTATTATTTTTAATCTATAATTTGTTAAAGTTGTATCTCCGTTTCTCGAAGTCACCATTGGCTTCCACCCTCTTTACTTATTTATCATACATGCCTAGTGTCCGTAACATAGACATAGCAACTACAAAGGACTATGCACCCGGCAGATCCGGAGATTCTCGAAGTCACCATTGGCGCCTCGTCGTCGACGGAATGTAAACTTTCGCTAAATGCATAACGCCGGTAAATCTGGAAAATCCCGAGGGAAAAGGTGCGAGCACCCGGGATTACCATTGGACTACAAGCCAATTCGCAAACATTTACTTATTTTACCCGACAGTTCATCTATCGAAACTCTGTTTTCCACATTGTAAAAAGCACTAAATAGCCATTGAGAAAAACAGTAAATAAATCTATATACCTACTAATAAAGATAGAAAATTTCTTGTCCACCTATTTTTGGGTCTGCCCTCCCACCTCTGTTTTCTTCCGCTTATTTGTGTCCGCCCGTATTTTTCTATCCATGTGATTTTCTCCACTTTCGTGTCCATGTTGGACTCAAAAAGAGTCCATCAATTAAACGGAACAACTCCCTAGACAAGTACACTCCGCTCTATTTGGTATTCCCTATACCGTTTGGCATTGGAGAAAACAAATTCTCTCTGCCCCAGCAATACATCCCAAAAAAACATAAACGGAAGGAAAAGAAACTCCTCTTTCAAATCGGACTCTTACATAAATAAATATGTCTCTTGCAAGGTCCTAGATGGCTAGAGGGGGTGAATAGCCTATAAAAATTTTCTACAAGCTCAACTAAACAAACCGATTAGTATAAAACACGGCGTAAAGTGGTTTGCACTAACTCTATTGTCTTGCAAGCCTCTAGTGACAATTCTAGCAAATTGCTATGATCTCTAAGTCAATCAAGGCTATGTCACTACTCTAACTAGTGAGCAATCCTAATAAGAATCTTATGCTAGCAAGAACAACCTACACAAGCAAATGCTAGCTCTCTACTCAAGGTAATCTAGAAAGGTAATGCAAGAGTGAGAAGCTTGTTATACCGACGTGTAGAGGATGTCAACCAATCACCGGGAAGAAGAAAAGATATCAATCACACGAAGGTGATGATCCACACACCGAGACAATGAACAAGTTGATTTGTTCACCCGGAGTTCGCTTGTACACCGACAAGTTACTCTCCGGTTGTGCCGACCAACACAAGGATGGTGTTTGAGCTAGGGCGGTGCCCTTGCTAGCCTCAACACACCACTCACAAGTGAGGTACCCAAGACACGGGCAATGTATTCCTTGCACTTTGTCTTCCCGACGAGGAGTGCGTGATCCTCTCACAATTTCGCCCCGAGGTGGCCAAGAAACAATCTCCTCTTCTTACCAACAACTCCACCAAATCACCAAGGCTGGCTAGGAGCGGTGTCTCCAAGAGAAAACAAGAAACTCACCGGCTCACAACGATCCCCAAGTGCCTCTAGATGCAAGAACTCAATGCAAATGCACTTGGATCAACTCTTCTCTCAAGAATGAAGCTCAAATCAAGAATGAGAGAGGAGGGAGGCTTGCTTTGCTTGCTCTAGCTTGTTAGGAATGATTCAAAATGACCAAGAGAGAGAGCAAGAGGCAGCCAAGGGGGTATAAATACCCCACACCACGAAATGTGGCCGTTGGGAGGAAACCCACGGTTTTACGCAGCGACCGGGGCGCATTGACCGGACTCACTAGTGAGTCCGGTCGGTGGGTCCGGTCACAACCGACAACCCCGAATGGACTTAACCCGGAGTCCAGATCGGGTCCGTCAGCCGGCCCGGTCGTGCTTCCGGTCAAGACCGAAAGCATCCGGTCGATGCGTCCGGTCGCCCATGGCCGAAACCCTAGATTACACCCTTATCGGAATTACGACCGGACTCACCGACCGGTCGCGTGCGCCACTTTTCTCGCGTGCTTCCTGTCGGTGCGTCCGGTCACTTCTCGAAGCTGCGAAAATTGCCGCTTCATCGCCGTTCCTTCGCCTTTGCTCCAAACCGACTTCCGCCACTTGATTCTTGTTGCCGACACGTCGAAGAACACCTCGACACCATGTGTTAGCATTTTGAAAACATTTTCACCAAGTGCAGAGTTAGCTCTTTAGGTTAGAATGCATGCATATGAGACTTGAACCTAAAGGCACATGAGGACCCGATATGTACGATAAGTTTCCCTCTTTATAGTACGGCTTATCGATCCTATAATCACCCACACCCTCTATGGTGTCTTGGGTGTGAAATCAAAAGCCCTATGGTTATGCCTTTGCCTTGGGACCTTTGATCTCCAAACCTCACCGAGTTGCATGCTTGATAATCTTTTGGATCACCTCGAACCCTTATCCATGATCACCACACACCAACTCCGGCACGACTAATCTCCAATCTAGTCAAACACTTAGCATCAAGAGATTAGTCCTTAGGTGTCACTAATTAGCCAAAACCAAACAAGAGATCTTCAATCTCCCCCTTTTTTGGTAATTGGTGACAACCCGCATAAAGGTTTTATGATTAATGTTTTTGAACATATCATGGTTGTCCAAGCATTTTGCTTACAATCATAGGATTGGACAATCATCATAGTTCGGTTTTTGGTAGCATGAGCTCCCCCTACATGTATGCCACGAGTTTGGAACGAAGCATTGCATACATGTATGAATATTGAAATTTAGGGTGAGCTATGTTACCAAAATGATGCTTAGGTGAAAGAAATGGACCTTTGAAGCGTGATACCAATCGGAGTTGTGCCATTTTCACCATACAAGCATCAAGGTAACTAGATTTTCATCAAAACTCAAAGTACCACGTGAGATCACATTATGAGCAAGGTACTTGAATTAAGAGCGAATTTAGAAAATCTAGCTAGCTCCTATGTATGCTAGTTATTCAACCACTTGAAAGGCAACTTGTGAAAACTAGCATACACCACACAAGCATGAATATTAAATTTAAATACATGTGCAATGAGCAAGTTATATGTTAGTGCACAAACAAATGCAACAAATTGTCTATGAGCTTGCTCCCCTACTTGTGTGAACCACTTGTAAACTCATGAACCACATGAGAGGTTTTCAAAAACATGTGAAATTTTTAATTTTCCAAAAATCTTTCATGCACTAATCTCTCCCCTTTTGTCGACAATTTCCACAAAAGGTATGACCATGTTGTGTTATGGAAGAGAGAGTAGTGCTCAAGTTTGGTCAAATTTGGATCACTTGTCAAGCATATAATTCGGTTTGAACCAAAGACAAGCTTCTTCACACCTCAAGACCAGGGTTATCTTGCCTATGTTGAAGTATATGTGTGAAAAGATAGCCAAATTCAACACTTGAGATTGCAAGCCCATACACATGTCATATGTCATCACTAGATCAAACAAGCATAAAAAAGCAATAGTGATGGCATACATACATTGAAATCATTTTATTTTCCATGAATGCTTCCTAAGGCACAAGTTATATGTCTATATGTTCTAACAAGTCCTTAGATATTATGAATGCCATGTCAACCAATTTCACCTTTGCTTTGCTTGATGGAGGGGCATGTCATAGATGTGGGGTGCATTCAACTCATATTGGAGAAGTCAAGGATGTTCAACTCATTTCTTAGCTTGCAAAACCTCTTCTCATCTAGTGGCTTTGTAAAGATATCGGCAAGTTGATCTTCGGTGCCAATAGGTTGGATTGCAATGTCACCCTTTTGTTGATGATCCCTTACGGCAGTGATGCCTTATGTCAATGTGCTTGGTTCTTGTATGTTGGACCGGTTTTTGTGTCATCTTGCAAGCACTCTCATTGTCACAATACAATGGCACATGATGGAAATCAAATCCATAATCCTTCAATGTTGATCTCATCCATAGCAATTGTGCACAACAACTACTGACACTAATGTATTCAGCCTCGGCGGTTGAAAGTGTCACACCAGCTTGCTTCTTTGATGACCATGATACTAGAGATCTTTCAAGGAATTGATAAGTGCCACTTGTGCTTCTTCTATCAACCTTGCATCCCCCATAGTCGGAGTCCGAATATCCAATAAGCTCAAAGTTTGACCCTTTGGATACCATAGCCCAACATTTTGAGTGTGCTTCAAGTACCTCAATATCCTCTTTGATGCGGTGAGGTGACTCTCTCTCTAGGTGAGGATTGAAATCTTGCACACTTGCCAACACTAAACATCACATCGGGCCTAGAAGCGGTCACATAGAGTAAGCTTCCAATCAATGACCTATAGTACCTTTGATCAACCATATTGCCACTTTCATCATTGTCCAATGATCCATTGGTACCCATTGGTGTATTTATGCCCTTTGCATCTTGCATGCCAAACTTCGTGATCATGTCTCTAATGTATTTCCCTTGACTAATGAAGGTGTCATTCTTCATTTGCTTGATTTGAAGGCCAAGGAAATATGTAAGCTCTCCAAGCATAGACATCTCAAATTCTTTTTGCCATCATCTTGGCAAACTCTTCACAATACTCTTGATTTGTTGATCCAAAGATGATATCATCAACATATATTTGTATGACAAACAAATCCTTTTCAATCTTCTTGGTGAAGAGGGTAGTGTCAACTTTGCCCATCTTGAAGCCTTTCTTGAGTAAAAAGTCTCTCAACCTCTCATACCATGCTCTAGGTGCTTGCTTCAACCCATACAATGCCTTGTTCAACTTGTACACATGATTGGGATGATGGTAATCTTCAAAACCGGGTGATTGCTCAACATACACTAGCTCATTGATGAAGCCATTGAGAAAAGCACTCTTGACATCCATTCGATAGAGCTTGATGTTGTGTGCACATGCATAGGCCAATAGAATTCTAATTGCCTCTAATCTTGCAACCGAGCATATGTTTCACCAAAGTCAAGACCCTCTACTTGAGTGTAGCCTTGTGCAACTAGTCTTGCTTTGTTTCTCACAACAATGCCATCTTCATCTTGCTTGTTCTTAAACACCCATTTGGTTCCAATGACATTGTAGTCTTTTGGTCTCTCTACCAATTTCCAAACCTTGTTTCCATCAAAGTTATTGAGCTCCTCTTGCATTGCAATGACCCATTCTTCATCCTTCAAGGCATCATCAACCTTTTCGGGCTCTTGTTGTGACACAAATGCAAAGTGTTCACAAAATGCCGCTAGCCTTCCTCTTGTTTGCACTCCACTTGTAATGTCACCAACAATTTGATCAATTGGGTGATCTCTAGCTATGCTTGAGCTTTGGAGTATTGGGACTTGATTGCTTGAGGTTGATTGATCACTTGTTGTTGCTTGAGATGATGTACTAGCTTGTTATTGATCTTGAACTTGAGCACCACTAGCTTGAGTGATTTGCACTTCATCTTTGTCATCATCAACTTGAGTTGGCCTAATATCACCAATGTCCATACCCCTTATAGCATTTACTAATTGAGTTCCACTAACATCATTGAGGTTCTCATCTTCATCTTGAGACCCATTGGTTTCATCAAATTCAACATCATGGACTTCTTTCAATACACCACTTGAGTTGTTCCACACTCTATATGCCTTGCTTATGGTGGAATAACCAAGTAGGAACCCCTCATCACACCTCTTGTCAAACTTGCCAAGTCTTGCACCCTTCTTCAATATGTAGCATTTGTACCCAAATACTCTAAAGTATGCAATGGTTGGCTTTCTTCCATTCAATAGCTCATAAGGTGTCTTGTTCATTATGGGATGGCAATATAATCTATTGATGTAGTGACATGCGGTGTTGATTGCTTCGGCCCAAAATGATTGACTCACATTGTACTCACTAAGCATTGATCTTGCCATCTCAATGAGAGTCCTATTCTTCCTCTCAACTAGGCCATTGGATTGTGGTGTGTACTTGGCCGAAAGTTGATGCATGATCCATCACATAGCTCATCAACTCTTGTGTTCTTGAACTCACTTCCATTGTCACTTCTCACTTTCTTGACTATGATATCAAACTCATTGTGCACCTTCTTGAGAAATGTCTTGAACAATGAATACACATCACTCTTGTCATTGAGAAAGAACACCCAAGTGAATCTTGTATAGTCATCCACAATCACAAACCCATACTTGTTGCCACCAATGCTTGTATATACGGTTGGGCCAAACAAGTCAATATGAATCAAGTCAAATGCCTTACAAGTACTCATGAAGCTCTTCTTTGGATGAGTATTGGCAACTTGCTTCTCGGCTTGACATGCACTACATAGCTTGTCCTTGTCAAAGTGAACATCCTTCAAGCCTCTTACTAGATCATGTGTCACTAACTTGTTAAGTTGCTTCATCCCAACATGACCAAGTCTTCTATGCCATAGCCAACCCATGCTAGATTGAGATATCAAGCATGTACTAATTTGTGTCTCACTAGCACCAAAATCCACAAGGTAGAGGTTGTCAAATCTTATTCCCTTGAAGATCAAGCTTGAATCTTTTGTATTCACTATCTCAACACTATCTTCACCAAAGATGCACTTGTAACCAAGATCACAAATTTGTGCCACCGAAAGCAAATTGTACTTCAATATGTCCACTAGTGCCACATTTGATAAGGTCAAATCACTGGTTATTGCTATCTTGCCTATGTCTTGTATCTTGCCACTTTTGCTATCACCAAATGTAATAGGCTTGCCATTTTCTTGAGTTGAATCAATAATGTTGAACTTCCTTGCATCACCGGTCATATATTGAGTGCACCCACTATCAAGAATCCAATAATTCCCCCCAATCTTGTAATTCACCTACAAGGAAATCAATAAGATTTAGGTACCCATTTGCCTTTGGGTCCTTGGAGGTTAGCAACCAAAGCCTTTGGTACCCAAATTGCCTTCTTCTTTGGGCCAACAATGGGTGTACCAACAAACTTTGCCTTGACACCCTTCTCACCCTTGGTAAGCAAATAACAAGAATCAAAATGTATGGAATGCACTTTGCTTGATTTCTTGTTCATGTTGATTTTAGCACATTTTTGCTCTTGATGCCCCACTTTTTTTTTCACAACGTAAAACCGAATTTCATTACTTTCGCAATGAAATTACAAAGTTCGACTGTTTTTCCAACATGCGTCAACCCCCCTCATCTATGCTAACGCAGGTAACCTAGATGAGGGGTAACAGTTCCAGGCCGCTACGAAAGGCGCCTACGAGTACACTGCATCGTATTACAGGCCGGGAGCAAAATAAAAGTCTCTCGAGGAAAACGTAACTAAACAAGTCAAACGACCATAGAAGACATGACATTTAATCCTTCGGTCTTCTCGTGAAGCTTGCGCCAGTGTAGGGGATGATCTGATTGTCCTGTTCATTCCCAGGTGTCTTGTGGAAGGAGATCGCCGCCATCTTGATAACTTCAGCACCTGCCTCCACTTGAGTCTTCAACTCCTCCTTAAGCATACCTGCCCAGTATGTAATAAAAGAGCACATCAAGATTACAATCTCAGTAGGAGATTGTACACGCGTTGTTTTCAAAGCAAATGAGGTTTCGGTTTTCCATATCGCCCGCCACAGACACCGCTGGACCATACATATGCATACTAGGAGCTTTTTGGCAAGATTTTTTGGATCCGAGGCCAAAATTGAGCAAAATCACCGGCTCCACACAACACCAAAAGCAAAAGCAATCAAGCTCCAGACATACTTTGCTGAAGCACATTGGAAGAAGATATGATTCACACTTCCATTTTCTTCGACAAAAAGCAATGAGGGGGAGCCCTTCCATTTCCTTTTGATTAAGTTGTCTTTAGTTAGAATAGCATCTTGATTTATGAGCCACATAAAGATTTTATTTTTAAAGGAATTTTAGCTTTCCGGATTAGCTTATTGTGGGCCCCATATTCATGCCTACTCGAACATTTTATATGTAGACCTCGATGAAGAAGTTGCCGGATTTTTCTAAGTTCCATTTAGCCTTATCTTTCTCATCATTTAGCGCCCAACAACATGTTATGTCATGTAACCTTCTCACCTGAGATTGCAATTCCTCATACAACCATCTTCTCAAGGTGAGCCTCCAATTTTTTCTTTTTCATTTCAGCAAATGAACAAAACTGTTCATTGTTAATACCGTAAAGATCGTGAAATTTTTCAGCCAAGGATATTTGTCCACACCATTTGTCATGCCAAAAACTAGTTGCTTTACCATTTCCAACTATCATACTTCTTTCTTTGATATAGAAATCCTTAACTTTTAGAAGATCATTCCACATGTGGGAATTTTTGGGATTGTATTTCGTAGTATTGACTATGCCTTTCTTCATATATTTTTTTTATTGATGATATCATTCCAAATTCCTGTTGCATTTTCAACTTTCCACCACCACTTGCATAAAAGGCTCATATTAAGTCTCCCGAGGTTTTAATACCCAAACCTCCTTTGTTTTTGGCTTTTGTGATAATAGACCACTTAACCAAATAATATTTTCTTTTAAACTTCCTCCTTGCCAAAAAAATCTCCTCCTTGCTGTGTCCATTTTGTTAAGAACTGTCGTAGGCAGCCAAAACATGGACATGGTGTATATAGGAAGATTATCCAAACACGAATTTATTGGAGTTAATTTTCCCCAAATGATAATGCACTCCCTTTCCACCCTTCTAATCTTTTTCAAGATTTTTTTTTCTACAATTGGTAGCCAATCTCGCAACATGCATTCGGAGCCGACACATGGAGTCCTAGGTATTTGATGGGCCATTCTCCAATGGCACAGTTGAACATGTTAGAGTACAAACATTTTTTCTCATCATCATGTTCTATCATCATTACTTCACTTTTTTTGAGAAGTTTATTTTCAGCCCTCGACATATTTTCATACATGTATAAAAAGCAACTTTAGATTGGTAGCCCTGATTAGTATCATCTTGCGCATTACGTAATAGTGTCATCTCGCATACCGGCAGACGGCTACTCCATTCTGAATATATTCGAACTAGACCCTTGATCAAGTTATTCTCGAGCCATTGAAATCATTTTAGCTAAAGAGTCACCGCAATATTAAAGAGGAAAGGGGACAAAGGATCTCCTTGTCTTACCCCCTTCTCGGATTTAAAATAACTTCCAACCTGAATTGTTAACCTTGACACTAATGGTTCGAGAACTCATGACGTAATAGATCCAATCACACCATTTCTCCCCAAAGCCTCTTCTTTTTAAGCAGGAGAAAAGAAAATTTCAGTTTATTTTATCATAAGCCTTCTCAAAGTCCAATTTGAGGACTAAACCATTTTTCTTTTTGATTTTAGTATCATGCACTTTCATGCAGGCCATTATTCCATCCATAATATTCCCTCTTTTTAATAAAACCCGACCGGGATCTATTAATAATCCTCTCCATGACTCCTTCCATTCTTATAGTTAGAGCCTTAGTAAACATCTTGTACACAACATTCAATAAGCACATAGGTCTATACTGTTTGATATTATTTGCCTCCTTAACTTTGGGCAAGAGAGAAATCATCCCATAATTAAATCTCCCAATATCCAGTTTGTTTTCATGGAAGTCCTTAAAAAAGCTTGATCAAATCATCTTTGATAAACTCCCAACAAAGGTTGATAAAATTCAATAGGAAAATGATCAGGGCCCTCAAGTGTTTTTTTTTCCATTGAAAAAATCACTTTCTTAATTTCTTCTTCACTAAATTTCTTCTGTAACTCTTCATTTTCCCCGGTCCGAAACTTTCTCATTAGTGTTCCAACAGTTGGGATCTAGATCAAAGTCCGCTTGATCGAAGGACCAAACAACTCTTTGTAAAATTCAGTTGCATGATGTACCAAAGCCTCATCTCCTTCAATAGTTTTCCCATTATTGTTTAGAGAGAAAATTGTATTCTTTCTTTTCTTTCCATTTGCAATTCTATGGAAATAAGTCAGTATTACAGTCCCCTTCCAATAGCCACTTATTATTTGATCTTTTGTGCCAATACAATTCTTCATCTTCCAATAGCCTCATGAGTTCACTCTCAGATGAAAGCTTTTCTCCTCGAATCTGAGATTGGTCAAGACTTTTCTCTTCCTCTTGTTTTTCCAAATTTTCTAGCTCCTTTTTCAAAATGTTCCTATACTTTCTATTATGGCCTTAGACTTTGTCCCCACCCATTTAGGAACTTCTTAACCCCGTCCATCTTGATACACCAAGTATCAATTGCGGACTTACCCTTCACATTCTTACTCCAAATTTCTTTAATTTTTGGTTTGAATTCCTCATGTTTTAGCCATGAGGTTTCAAAACGTAAGGGATTTGATCCAATTTTTGTTCCAGATCTGTTCTCACAATCAAAGGATTGTGGTCAGACATGTATCTAGGAATTTTCCTTAAATTGCATAAAGGGAATTCACTTTCCCAAGAGTCAGACATCAATACTCTATCTAATTTCTCCATGGTTGGGTTGTTTACATTATTACTCCAAGTATATTTTCCTTCAAACATAGTCAACTCCCTTAGCTCATATGAGTTAATGATCAGATTGAAAACATGAGAAAAGTTATTCTCAAAAAAAGTGGTATTTTTTTTTTGAGAGTGAATCTTAGGATATTATAATCCCCACCTATCGGCATAGGATATTTTGCTTTAAAACATATTCTTGATAACTCTGCAAGGAACTCCTCCTTAGAGTCATCCCGAGCTGGTCCATAAACATTTCCTGGGGACCATTTTTTTTGAAGTTTTTTATCAATCACATTGGCCATAATAACATATTCCCCACATTCATAATCTTCTATCTCAAATCTGTCCTTTCTTATGCCACTAAGCATCCCCCCTGATTTACCCTTGGAGGGAGTCCAAATCCAGCTAAAAATCTTTGTTCTCGGTCAACTTTCCTGAAAAATTATCAAGATAGGACTGCTTCATTGTTTCTTGTAAGCCAATGAAGTCAGTCTTATGATCCCAAATTAATTCTTTTGATAAATGTACTTAGGCCCTTTTTAGCCACACCTTTACAATTCCATATTATTCCTATCATTGGGGAATCTTGTTTTTCACTTTTGATTTCCTGAGCTTAATTCTGGGCTAACCATGGAATTAGCTCCTTTCTCTGTTAGTGAGAACCCAACAGGGGATCCCCTAAATGCCATGGTTTTCCTCCTCTTCTTTTTAGAAGATTTGCTTTTCTTTTTACTCAAGCTTGATATAGGATTCTTCAAGAGAATCATCAGAATCCCAGGTTAAGACATTATGCTCTTCTTTATCAATGCCTTCCATTCCTTCCTCAACTTCATTCACCTTTTCAATCACGGTTTCAAATGAATTGTGTTCATTTAACTTCATTCTCGCATTTTCTAAATCTTTAAGCAAATTAATTTTTTCAAAAGTTAATGACTCACTTGTCACACCCAACTTACTAGCTATGTTCGCTATTTGTGTATTAGACGTAATTGCAAAGGAATTCTCGATCAAGTGAGAATTTACCTTTTTTCTCGCAAGTTCTTTGGTCGCTTTCTTCGAGCCCAGTCATCTACTTTGATTTGAGAAACACCTGAGGCTTTAATCCTCTTGCTTTGCCCGATGTCTTGCCACTTGTACCACCCAGGTTGGATTCTCCCTTGCTGTTCCTTGGCTTCCACTTGCCGATATGCTTTTCGTTGTTTTTCCCAGCTTTCATATCCTCCGCTTGTCACTTCCTCTTGAATTTTATGGCAACTCAAATCTTCCTGTGCTTTGCCACCTTTTTCTCGCTCACTTTTGTTCTCCTTATGCTCTTCATTGACTAGCACTTCTTCCTGACTTGAGAATCCAAGTTCAGGAGCTTCTTGACTGTCCTTGACAGGGCTGATGGAGATAGCTCTGTTAGAGTCCTCTTCTTTGTCTTCTATAATTGTGTCCAAGTTTCTTTTACTGGACTTGCTCTTCAGGGAATCCTCTATCTGAAAATAGCATTCTTTTTCTGCAGAATTGATTGCTTTCTTAGTCTCCACTATTAACAAGGAATCTTTCTTTTGTGTCTTGAGATTAGATCCATATTGATCAATTACCATTCTGTTCCCAGCCTCTATGGTGAAGCAGCTAACTGTGTTTGTTTGGACAGAGTCAAACTCTCCAAACTGTAATTTGCCAGTAATAGGGCAAATAAGATCCCCCATCCAAACATTGCCATAATATAGCTCATTACTACCACCAGATAGTTTGTATGATGAATCCTTGGAAGCCTCAGTGGTCATTTGGTTTCCTTGGACAGCTTCTCCCCCTTATAGTTACTTGGTTCCAAAGATTAGTTTGTCAGCTTGGGTTTTGGTTTGATCAGGTTCCTTGGAAGCCTCAATGCCATTTGGTTTCCTTGGGACAGCTTTTCCCTTATAATTACTAGTTCCAGCATTAGATTGATGTTGGGTTTTGACTTGATCAGGTTTAAGCTTTTTAGGAGATGGGCCCCCATCTCTGTTGTCTTCTCTGTCATTTCTGATCCATTGATTACCAGCCTGGTTTACATGTCCATCTTGGACAACTTCTCTTTGGAAGATAAAGTCATACCAAAGGAAGTCCAAGACCCCATCCACAATAGCGTGAACTTTAGCAATATCTCTACGACCAATTCCTCGACTCGACAAAATCATTTTTAGTCGTTTTGTTTGTCTACTTCTAGAGGTAAGCCCACCTTAGAAGCAACCATATAGACATTTGCATAAGATCTTTTCTCATATGGAATGTTTGAGATTCTGAACCAAGCGTATTCTAGAGCTCCTTTAGATCCATTAGCTGGATTCCATTTTTCCACTTTGATGACTGCTTCAGGGACAGTCCTCATCCTCATCTCTATGAAATGACAGACATCATTAAGAGCCTGAGTGTTTGGAAACCTCAATTGATATTTGCCTTCCCCAGCCTTCTTAGCATACCATCTCCATGTGGATTGACTCCCAGCTTTGAGAGCAAATTCCTGCTCAATCTGTCTTGGAGTTACCTGACCAGCTATCACAGAGACTAATGCCACAGAAGTCATATCTCTGTTTCCCTCATCTGCTTGCTGACTCTCAATCATATGAAACCCTTGCCCATATGCAGTTAGCCCATAGAAAGGGGCATTAAATTCCCAGGGCATCTTGTTGTTGCAAACTCTGGCCACATGGCCCTCATTTTTACATCTAGAGCAGATAACAGGATTGTTACAGTCTTGCTGTGAGTGACCTACTCTTCCACACCTATTGCAGAACAAAGGTCTGTCAATAGTGTTTGGAGCACCACCTGGATTGTTCCCAACCTGACCATCAGTCCTCTGATTCTGTATTCCTCCAGGGTTAGGATTGATATTAACTGAAGCTTCCCCTTCATTGATTGCTTCTATCTGTTGCACAGTAGGATTCTCTTGAGGATTTGCATGAACAGGTTGTTCAAATGCTGGTTCCCTGTTATCAGTTCCTTTACCCCCAGTACCTCTGCCTCCTCTATCTCTGCCTCCCCTAGGCCATCCTCTTCCTCCCTGTCCACCTCCATTGTTTCTACCTCCTCTTTCCCTGTTTCCCTCATATGCTCCATGATTCCCCTCATATCGGCCATGATTGCCATCAAACCCACCACGATTTCCCTCATAGTTTCCACAATTTCCTTCATACCCTCCACGATTTCCCTCAAAACCCCCATGATTCCCTTAGAATCTAGGGTAAGGCCCAGCCGCAAACGGTCTCCTGTTCATGTTGTATGGCTGCGTAGGAGCCTTGGTTACCTGCACGAAAGATCGTGTGTCACCACCCAACGTAGACCATTGTGATTGATGCTGAGCATCTCCACTGAGGGGAGAGGAATCACTAGAACGAGCACCCACAAAACCATGTGTAATTGTAATCGTATTAGCATAACCAACCTCTAAACTACGAGACCAAATATGAGCTAACCGGGCGCTGAGATCCTCATCAGGATGATCTCTTACCTCGTGCGGAAGCTTGACTCGCCTGGAGTCCTCCCCCTTTCGCGGAACCGCCTTCAAGCTTTCCTTCGATTTTTCGGGTTCGCTAGGGTTTCCGCCGCCACAGTTCGTCGACCCACTGCCGCCTCTAGAGGAAGAGGCTTGGGACGCACACGGGATGGAAGTATGCTCTGTAGGAGCATATTCTACCCTATCCTCCTGCTGCCATGGCCCGAATGTCAGCGACCTCGGAGGGGTCGAGACACGGGTCCCTGGGCCCTTCGAGCTATCCCCAACCAACTCGAGAAAACCCGCATCTGCCCTTGGGTCCCGGTGCGTAGAGCATGCCTCACTTGGACTCACCTTCGTGCGCTTTGATCGTGGTCCGTGTACCGCCATGGATCGACCTCGCGGTGCACGGGTCGCCTGTGTCGCCCGTGTCGCCCGTGTCAGGAGGTTGGTGACGACTCATCTTTCCATCACAGCCCTTCCCAACCTCGGACTTCTTGATGCCCCACTTGCTTGCATCTATTGCAATAAGTGCCAATGCTCTTCATAAAGCTAGGCTTTACAGTAGCAAAGGTCTTCTTGTCTTTCTTGGGGACATAGCCTAAGCCTTCCTTGTTAAGGGAAAACCTTTGGCTACCCAAGCACTTTAGCAAGCGGGCATCCCCACCATATGCCTTCCTCAAGGAGTGGGTGAGCTCATCCACCTCTCTTTTGAGAGTCTCATTCTCAACCTTTAGTGATGAATCTAAAATTACTCCATCACTACTAGTAGAGCTTGAGTGGGTTGATGTGGATGTGGAAGGAATTGATGGTTCTTCAACATCAACCAAGAATGGTTCATCTATGATGTCACATGTTGAACCAACATCCTTTTTGATGATTAAGCAAGCTTTTATCATTCTTCTCTAAGAGCAAGGCATGGGCCTTTTGAAGCCTTGTATGAGCTAGCTCCAATTCCCCATGGTCTTCCTTTAGACCCTCATGGGTGGCCTCTAGCTCACTAAAGTTTTGCTCAAGGGTTTTTACACTCTTTTGCAAAGCTTTACATTCCTTGTCCTTAGTCTTAAGCATGATATGAGTTTGTGTTGACGGTAGAAATACCCTGTTTTTACATAGTCAAACCGTCAATAAAGTACTCCTTTTGGAAGCTAACATACATATAAATAATGATTTCTTATGTAAATAACCTAGTTCCACATGTAGATGTCATTCTTTGTATACGAGATGTGAAACTAGTGGAACTCGGCTGAAATGACACATTTGGTCACCATCCAAATCCAACACCCCAAGTATGGCCATTGGACAATTTGACACCACCATCATGATCTCCATGTCCTATGAAGCTTCCACACAAAAATTTGAAGTCATTTGGCCACAAGACCTACATCGGCCGATGCATGACCATTTCATCCCGAGACATCCCGACATGTGGGGACACCTTCTAGAAGAGTTGGAGAAGGCCAAGGCCCAATGGACCCGGCATCGGCCGACCATGATACTTTGGCCCAAACTCTTCCAATGCGACCTGCCACATCACTAATCCATGGGGAACAAGAGAAGGCACCTGATTGGTCCGTCAATACGTCCCATGGATCGTGTTGGTACAAAATGAACGTCACGGCAAGTTCCGACTCAAGACACAAAAACGGCGGTGGGGTCAATGTTCCCAAAGACCGGGGGTGGCCCACAGGTCATGGACCATGCTTGGCCGACCATGGCCCAATTGGCCAAGGACGTCCTCCCACGCCCATCACATTGTCCACATGCTGAAATTACCTCACACGTTGATCTTAAAGGCGGTTGCATGGCGGTTTGATCCAACGGAGGGCAATAGAGGTCACGCTGGATCGATGACGTGGCGCCGAGTAGCCCCTACCCACCTTGGGGCTATAAATACCCCCACCCCTTCACTTCCTAGACATGACCACAAGGAGAACTCCACTCCAATGTAGTAGGCGAAGCCCTGCTCCTTTAGTGTAGTAGTAGAGTGAGAGAGGGAAGTCTTCTCGGAGGAAGCCCCCTGCAATGGGGAATCTCCTCCGAGGTGTACCTCTCAAGGGTGTACTTCTTCTAGTGAGTAATACATCTCGAGTTCTTTTTATACTTTGCATATCTGGTTTAGTATAGTAGCTATTCACTCGTTCTTCTTTGGTACATTGCTTTGCTTTAGTAGAGTGTTCTAGCCTAGCTAAGTACGGGTTAGAATAGTAAGAGTTAGCGTAGACGTGGTGTCTAGGCTATACCTTGAATCACCATTTCCAAAAGGGACCTTCAAAGAGACACCATTCTAAATCCCTAAATGAAGGATCTCGTCAAAAGCATCCCAAATCATCATCATCTTACCTCTCAAAACCTCAAGTGGGGCATAAGTCTCTGAAGAAATGTCGAAAGTGAGCCCATAGAAGGAGAATCAAAACATCAAGAAGAATCTAGCCTCTTCCCTTCTATGCCCACAACCGATATATTCTCAAGACCCAATTCTAAACCAATCTATCGCCCCGAGCACCCCCATTGTACTTTTCCTTATGAGTCTTATGATCGCCTGATCAATGACTCTAGGAATGCAAAGGATGAGCTCAAGTCAATCTCTTCTATCCCCGTGACTCATCCAAGTCTGAGGAGGACTCGAATAGTCATGAAGAAGAAATTGCTCATCCTCTTATAAAGCTCAGTCCGAGACCCCTCTATCCAAGAGAAGTCTTGGACAAAGTGAGATGACCATGGAATGTCATAGGCATGGAATGATAGAACCAAAGTGTTTACCTATGGAAATTCATGAGACATCAACTTTAGAGCTTGAAAACAAAGAAATCAAGGATGATCATGGAAGCTATTTTCTACCCTTCTTTCAAAATTCATGCTTCTTTGATAAATATTCCAAATATATCCTCCACTTTACCACCACCAACCATAAGAGCTACAACCCACTATTGTTTCTTGTCCATAAAATATTTGAAATCATGGTTGTAGATGCTTATGTTTATCATAAGCATTCCAAATCTCATAGTAGTTTGGCGTGACGTAAAGATTGGTGTTGGAGGGAAAACGCTATCACCAATATGAGATTTTTAGAGGTTTCCCAAAGACAAGCTTATGTCTTAAAACAAGCACTTCCTAAAGACAACTCGAGATTTCATCACACTAATAAAAGTTGTCAAATGACTCTGTAAAAGAAATCTTTGAGACATAATTGTGAAAGTTTCCTTCGGGTATTTTTTGTCACTAACCCTTTCGGGTTTACACAAAAATAATGAAGGATAGAACTACAAGGTAAATCAATCTAAACACCAGCAAAGCATGTTCGATGGAGGACTCCATCACCTACACTTGGTATTGCTTTGCATCAAACGCTACAAAATCCAAGTGTGGGGGATGGAAGTCTCTAAAGAACTCATGACATGCTTCATGTGTTGTTTAGTTGTTTCTACTTTGCTTTTGCATAATGTCTTGCTCACTTTTGCTTAGTCATAAAAAAAAATGTATCATTAGTTCACCATTAATGTCTCATCTTAATTATGCAAATGAATCTTGTTAGACCTTTTACTCGTTTCTAAACATGTTTGGTTTGAGAGTAATGTATACAAGGCTCTCATAGGTTATTTAAATTAAGCATGGTGCTTAGGTTAAATGCCCTTCCTTAATCAAACAAGACATGGTGTCAAGTTTGATTATTTGAACCAAAAAGATGTTTTGCATAGAATTAGGATGCAAAATTTGATTCATGTTCTTAGCGTAAGTTCTCGAGAATGTTTGGTGAACAATAAATGATTGATACTCCAACAAGGGAAAGTTGATCTCTACTAAATACTAAAACCTATATTTGTAGCATGGAATATCACCCTTAGCTAGATAACACCATTACCCCAACTTTGCTTCCTTTGGGTATGTGTTGTCCGCTAATCTCTTTTTAGGAAAGAATATGGACACGCCATGGCAAGATGATTAAAGGGTTCAACTCCAAAGACAAGACGATCCTCACATCCAACCCAAGACCCAAGCTATTAGGACATTGAAGATGCTAGAACATCAAGATGGCCATCCCTCATCATCAACAAGTATGATGACAACTTCTTTGAGGTAAGTGGCTAGCAAATTAATTTCTTGTTCATATGCATAGCCAAAAAGATGACATGACAAAGTACCCTTTCAATAATGATTTAACTAAACTGAAACCACATGTCCTATTTTTGTGGTTTGCATATGAAATTTGACTAGCTCTTCTAGATCTACATAGTTGAAGTATCTACCATGCAAAATTTGAGCATGTTTGGCCATCAAAGGTGCATCGGCCGATGCACTAAAAAGTGGCCAATAGGGCCCAACTTTGGTGAATATGTAGAGGAGAGCGTAGAGATGAGTGTGACGGAATCTGTTTTCCTAAATCCAAAAATATGAGGGTCGGCCGACCTAGGAAGTGAGCCTTCCGAGCTCACGGGCACTTGAGGCATTTTGGGAGAGTTCAAGGATGACATCCCACTAAACGGTTCGAGACCCGTTGGGTCGAACCCACATCGGCCGACTCATCCATTCTAGTCATTTGGCTCGGGGCGAGTGAGATGAGTATAGGAAGTCATAGTGATCATGCTTAGACCATTAGGATGGGTCGGGGACACAACTTGGCACATCGGGACCCCCTACTAGAGCCTTTTGGCTCGAGGGGGCGGTGAGGTATGTTCTAGACACACTATAGAACACGTCTAGACCATTGGTTCGACTTCGTGTTTTTTGGGTGCATGAGCCAACCTGTGCACTTCACACCAAATTGGTCACCTAATGTTCGAGAGGCCTCCCTATCATTGATGGAGGAGCGTCCCGAGCTCGAGTCAAACTAGGAGTCGTTGGCACACCTCTCTCCTTAAGCCTTTCTACCCTCACTTCTCTCTTCACCATCGACCATACCCACCACCACATTTGGCGCCCATCAATGATCTGGGTAAGGAACCCAAGGGTCCATCCATAAACCCATAGCGCCCAACATACATCAAAATGACATCATGATCATGGACGTCATTGATGTGACTCCACTAGCCATAACCCCTACTAGAGACCAACCTAGGCATCGGGATGTGACGGCCGACGTGACCTTAGGTTGGCTAATGCAGTCCACGATGCCAAAACACACATGTGGCATGCCTTGAGCCCTGCCTCCACATAGGGAGGTGCCCGAAGTTACGCCCATCGTATGAAATCTCTAAAAAATGAACATTTGAGTTCTCGCTAGTGTTTTTCCACTAGCGTAACACCTGCACTTGATGTTTTCTTTGCTGATGTGTCTCAGGCCGTGCAAAAGCCAGTGTGGGGGTGATCGGCCAACCACCCAACAGAAGGATATCAACGTTTGGACCCTGCCACGTTGATCACCTTCGCATCAAGAACACATGGAAAATTTGAGCCCGAATGGCCATAAGAGGCACATCGGCCGACCACCTAATAAAAGGATCACAATGTTTGGACCCCGCCACGTTGATCACCTTCGCATCAAGAACACACCGTGAAAATTTGAGCCCGAACGGCCACAAAAGGTTGGTCGGCCGACCAATCAATTTTCAAGAATTGGAAAACCGCCGGTCGTGATTGATCTATCGATGAGAGGAAGAGCACCACGGTGGCCGATTTGTCGAGCTCTCCAAAAGTGGCATCGGCCGATGCCACCTTGGACCCCCGGCCCACCTCAAACCGCATCCGGGACACTTCCCCACCGGGTTTGCAATTCTCATCCCCTCATTTTTCTATTCATTTTAGATTATATCTATTCGTTTATCCCTTTTTTTTTAATTTATAAATATAAAACTAGAAGAAGCACCTGAAAATAAAACTTTGAAGAAGTAACATTTTCATGACATCTTGAAGATAAAATCTGTCATAAAGTTTATTTCTTGTGCAAACTTATGTTTGTGGGAAAAATACATTATTTGGGAAAAGTCATATTGACTAAGATGTTGTGACTTGTGATATAGTTCGAGCTTATGCATCAACCTCTTTTACTCAAGGTACTTGGAGATTTGTCTTGATAAAAACATAAAACCATAGTGTCACACACTCCTCAATGATGAAAATACCAACCAAAGCCATATGCATTACTCGTACATGTTCAGCGCCCCATATACGCTACTTGCGGTTGTATTGAGTTTTGGCAAATCTAGTGACCCTTGTTGAGGATTATATCATGCTCCCAAGATCAAGATCACGTACACTCCACATCTATATGCTACTTCTATACTAGAAGTACGCACTACATCCCTTTTCCCAGTTCCACCATCAAAATGCTCTATGCTTTAAGTTGTGATCTCTAGATATATAGATGGTGAAAAGAGACATTAGCTATGCAAAAGTATCAAAAAAAAAAAGAGAGAGGAAATAATGGACACAAGTCCGGGGTGAGTAGAACCCACCTCTCCAAAAAAAGGTTGGACACATGAAGGTCCAAGTATGTATATTTATGATAGCCATGTCTCAATAATAATAATAAGGTAGAGAGAGAGATCACATCCAATGAAGGAGCAAAACAAAGTTATCCATATTTTCCACACACATGCACATTCTTGATCTAAGGGCATGATACTTTTCTCTTAGGATCCTAGTTTTGACTTTACAATATATGCAATGCAAGTATGCAATCATGTTTATCCCTACCTCGCTCCACATAGACCTTTGTAGTAGGATGAAACAAAAAGGCACTTTCATGTTATGCCGTCGTGAGGATCTATACACTATTGAGTGACTTGAGAGTACCCAATCGAGGAGTATAAGTGATCTATGTGATTTTCTTTTTTTAACTTATAAAAAAACTCCAAGAACTAAGATGTGAATGCGAAAGATGACTTGCTTTGAACTATTCCATTTCCCATCTTCTCAAGGATTTATGATAGACACAACCACATATCCCACTCACATAGGAAATGCTTAGAAATAATCTTATGGTAGTTCAATATCTCATAAGTGTTATGTCCATGTTTACTTCAACCTCCCTCCTTTGCTTGAGGACAAGCAAAGATGTAAGTGTGGGGGATCTTGTTGACGGTAGAAATACCCTGTTTTTACATAGTCAAACCGTCAACAAAGTACTCCTTTTGGAAGCTAACATACATATAAACAATGATTTCTTATGCAAATAACCTAGTTCCACATGTAGATGTCATTCTTTGTATACGAGATGTGAAACTAGTGGAACTCCTCGGGTGAAATGACACATTTGGTCACCATCCGAGTCAACACCCCAAGTATGGCCATTGGACAATTTGACACCACCATCATGATCTCCATGTCCTATGAAGCTTCCACACAAAATTTGAAGTCATTTGGCCACAAGACCTACATCGGCCGATGCATGACCATTTCATCCTGAGACATCCTGACATGTGGGGACACCTTCTAGAAGAGTTGGAGAAGGCCAAGGCCCAATGGACCAGCATCGGCCGACCATGATACTTTGGCCCAAACTCTTCCAATGCGACCTGCCACATCACTAATCCGTGGGGAACAAGAGAAGGCACCGATTGGTCCGTCAATACGTCCCATGGATCGTGTTGGTACAAAATGAACGTCACGGCAAGTTCCGGACTCAAGACACGGCCCGGCGGTGGGGCCAATGTTCCCGGCACCCGGTGGCCCACGGGTCATGGACCATGGTCGGCCGACCATGGCCCATTTGGCCAAGGTCGTCCTCCCACGCCCATCACATTGTCCACATGCTGAAATTACCTCACACGTTGATCTTAAGGCGGTTGCATGGCGGTTTGATCCAACGGAGGGCAATAGAGGTCACGCGGATCGATGACGTGGCGCTGGAGTAGCCCCTACTCCACCTTGGGGCTATAAATACCCCCATCCCTTCACTTCCAAGACATGACCACAAGGAGAACTCCACTCCAATGTAGTAGGCGAAGCCCTGCTCCTTTAGTGTAGTAGTAGAGTGAGAGAGGGAAGTCTTACGGAGGAAGCCCCGGTGCAATCGGGGAATCTCCTCCGAGGTGTACCTCTGCAAAGGGTGTACTTCTTCTAGTGAGTAATACATCCGAGTTCTTTTATACTTTGCATATCCGGTTTTAGTATAGTAGCTATTCACTCGTTCTTCTTTGGTACATTGCTTTGCTTTAGTAGAGTGTTCTAGCCTAGCTAAGTACAGGGTTAGAATAGTAAGAGTTAGCGTAGACGTGGTGTCTAGGCTATACCTTACCGATGTATGCCGCTTGCCGCACGGATGGATTGTGATAGCCGGTAAGGTAGTGACGACCCTTACGGTCTCTGTATAGATCACCACGTGTTTAGGCAAGTTCTTAAAAGGTAAGGCTCGAAGAAAATAGTAGTTTGGTAGTGGTGACTTTATTCACCGGATTATCACCCTCGCCTCCAAGTGTCAGAGAGGGTCGATAAAGCCACGTTTAGCTACCTAGCCTATCCGGATATCATAGCTATAGAAAACCTCTCAACTCAACTACCAAATACACACCTTGTGTCATCATAGGACGAGTCTTGATTCTTTGTTAGTTCACTTCACGTTCCTCGTGGAAATCGATACACGAATACTCCCGGTGAAAAGCTACACCGACAGTGCGCTGCGGTTTACCGTTGCCATACTTAGGTGTATCAGTCCTTTAGTGGTAACACTCAGTTTGCTTAAGCATCTCAAGAAGATCATCCTTAGTGGGTTCACATTCATCATCTTCATCATCACTATCATTATATTTTACTTCATTATCACTTAGTTCATCATGCTCATGCAATGATACCTTAGTGGCCTTAGCCATGAAGCATGAAGGTGATGAGCCGAAGAGGGATGACTTCTTGTGTTGGCCAATTGCACTCATGGCCTTGGGCTTCTCTTCCTCTTCATCGGAGGAGCCATCACTATCCCAAGAACAAACAAAAGCACTATCATTTGTCTTCTTGAATGTCATGGTCTTGCTCTTCTTGTTTGTCTTGCCACCCTTGTATGCCTTCATCTTCTCTTTTTCTTTCTTGATTGGGCAATCGGCAAGGATGTGATAAGGGCTATCACACTCAAAGTATTTTCTTGGCTCTTCATTGCCCTTGGATGAATCATTTCTTCTTCTAGAGCCTTGCCCAAACTTCTTGCTCTTCAAGACTTTGCTAAATTTCTTTACAAACATAGCAAACTCTTGATCAATCTCTTCAAGATTGATTTCCTCATCATCTTTTTCTTGAGCCTTGGACTTGCCCTTAGCCTTGGATGAGGTGGTGGCGGCCTTGAATGCCACGACCTTCTTGCTCTTGTCATCTTCCTTCTCTTCCTCTTCTTCCATGCCATCAACCTTCTCATCGGTTAGCACTTCACCAAGCAAGTCACTAGGTGTCATGGTGTCCAAAGCACCTCTAAAGAGAATCTTCCTCAACATGGCAAATCTCTTGGGCAAGCACATCAAGAATTTGTGCCCAAAATCTCTATCCAATGTCTTCACTCCTAATGCCTTGAGGTCATTGACAATCACTTGGAGCCTATGAAAAGTATCCCGGTATGCTCTCATCTTTCTTCATCTTGAAATTCTCAAATTCACTCTTGAGAACATACAATTTTGCACTTTTCACAACTTTGGTGCCCTCATAGGTCTCACAAAGCTTCTCCCACACTTCACTTGCCTTCTCAAGATCCTTGATACCTTCAAACACTTTGACATCCATTCCTTTGTAGAGAGTGCTCAATGCCATTGTATTGCATTGCTTGTGGATCTTATCGGTGGGTGTGAGGTTGGTAGGATCTAGGATGATAAAATCCTTCTCGGTCACTTCCCATACTTGGTCATTGATTGATCCCAAGTACATTCTCATGCATCTCTTCTAATAGTCAAAATTCATGACTCCATCAAAGAACGGAGGCTTTCCCCCAACATTGTTGAACACAATACTAGCCATGCTTCACACCGGAGGTTGTTAAGCCTTCTAAAACGGTGACCACGGCTCCGATACCACTTGTAAGGTCCTAGATGGCTAGAGGGGGTGAATAGCCTATAAAAATTTTCTACAAGCTCAACTAAACAAACCGATTAGTATAAAACACGGCGTAAAGCGGTTTGCACTAGCTCTATTGTCTTGCAAGCCTCTAGTGACAATTCTAGCAAATTGCTATGATCTCTAAGTCAATCAAGGCTATGTCACTACTCTAACTAGTGAGCAATTCTAATAAGAACCTTATGCTAGCAAGAACAACCTACACAAGCAAATGCTAGCTCTCTACTCAAGATAATCTAGAAAGGTAATGCAAGAGTGAGAAGCTTGTTATACCGACGTGTAGAGGATGTCAACCAATCACCGGGAAGAAGAAAAGATATCAATCACATGAAGGTGATGATCCACACACCGAGACAATGAACAAGTTGATTTGTTCACCCTGGAGTTCGCTTGTACACCGACAAGTTACTCTCGGTTGTGCCGATAACACAAGGATGGTGTTTGAGCTAGGCGGTGCCCTTGCTAGCCTCAACACACACCACTTACAAGTGAGGTACCCAAGACACGAGCAATGTATTCCTTGCACTTTGTCTTCCCGACGAGGAGTGCGTGATCCTCTCACAATTTCGCCGGGAGGTGGCCAAGAAACAATCTCCTCTTCTTGCCAACAACTCCACCAAATCACCAAGCCGGCTAGGAGCGGTGTCTCCAAGAGAAACAAGAAACTCACCGGCTCACAACGATCCCCAAGTGCCTCTAGATGCAAGAACTCAATGCAAATGCACTTGGATCAACTCTTCTCTCAAGAATGAAGCTCAAATCAAGAATGAGAGAGGAGGGAGGCTTGCTTGCTTGCTCTAGCTTGTTAGGAATGATTCAAAATGACCAAGAGAGAGCAAGAGGCAGCCAAGGGGGTATAAATACCCCACACAACGAAATGTGGCCGTTGGGAGGAAACCCACGGTTTTTCTTTCTGACCGGGGGGCCCGACCGGACGCACTAACCAGTGAGTCCGGCCGGTGGGTCCGGCCACAACCGACAACCCCGAGCGGTGACTTAACCCGGTCGGGCCGGGTCGGGTCGTAGCGTCGGTCGTGCTTCGGTCAAGCACCGGGAAGCATCCGGCCGATCGTCCGGTCGACCTGGCCGAAACCCCGGATTACACCCTTCTTTGGAATTACGACCGGGACTCAGCGGCCGGTGCGTCCGGTCACTTTCTGCGTGCTTCCGGTCAAAGGTGCGTCCACTCGCCGAAGCTGCGAAAATTCGTCGCCCGTCGTCGTTCCTTTGCCTTTGCTCCAAACCGACTTCCGCCACTTAATTCTTGTTGCCGACCGTCAAAGAACACCTCGACACCATGTGTTAGCATTTTCAAAAACATTTTCACCAAGTGCGGAGTTAGCTCTTTAGGTTAGAATGCATGCATATGAGACTTGAACCTAAAGGCACATGAGGACCGATATGTACGATAATTTTCCCCTGTTTATAGTATGGCTTATCAATCCTATAATCACCCACACCCCTCTATGGTGTCTTGGGTGTGAAATCAAAAGCCCTATGGTTATACCTTTGCCTTGGGACCTTTGATCTCCAAACCTCACCGAGTTGCATGCTTGATCATCTTTTGGATCACCTCGAACCCTTATCCATGATCACCACACACCAACTCCGGCACGACCAATCTCCAATCTAGTCAAACACTTAGCATCAAGAGATTAGTCCTTAGGTGTCACTAATTAGCCAAAACCAAAGAAGAGATCTTCATCTCTATATCAACGGGAGCTAGCTAACTCTTGTTAGCTTTAATAATTATTAGAGATTAAATTTACAGATTTTTTGTAAGTCCTCAAAAAAATGGCGGAGCTCGATTTTAACTATACTAACGTAATGATATTAAAAATTATAGTTATGATATATTTATGTTCTAAATATCTGTGTGTGTTTTGTTTTAGAAGGAAAAAATCAAGTTCGCTTGAACTTAATAGCCCGACTTATCAGTCAACCTCAGTTAATATATATTGTTGTTCTCTCATAACAAAACAATATCAGCCGCATAAACAATCGGGAAGTCAAACAACCTTAATATTGGCATGAGTACTAGACAATAAATTATGCGTCCCGGTGCAACGCACGGGCATGTTTTGCTAGTAATCATAAAAACACATCTAGCGATAAATTTGATTTTGACTCACTAAGGGCTTATTGGCAAATTAGCAATCCCTAATTTCTGTTTGGAAAACCAAACAGACAATCCTCTTGATGCTATTCTTGTTTCATTCGCGGTGCAGGCAAACAACATATAATGTGTTCATTCTTCATAAGCAATGATTAATCGATCATTGATGGGGGCTGGATAGCACTCGGCTTCGTTGGAACCATCTTGATGTAATCCTTCTTGACCTTCTTTAGTGTCACCACCACATCCTTCATTGTCATTCTTTGGTCCGGCGAGTCAGCCGAACAGAGCAAACCCAGCTCCATCACTGGCACAAGAATGCCATTCATGCTGCTGGTAGCAAAAGCATCATCAAGTAGAATATGATCATTCACGACCTGGACAAGCCCTTCAGGAAATGCCTGGTGGACCCAGTGCCTGAGGCTCAGTTCACCCACAAACATAGCATCTGTGGGTCTCTTCCCAGTAAAGACTTCAAGGAGCATGATCCCATAGCTAAACACATCGCTCTTCCGCGAAGCTTTTCCAACAGAGCCATACTCTGTTCAAGAAATTCATACATAGAAACAAATAAAAAGATCGAACAATAGCATTACTTATATGCCACATGATTCCTAGTGAGACAACTTAATGATGCATGGTTTCTATTGATTGATCCAAGTTAGGAATGACATGGTCCTCCACAAAAACAGAAATCTTTAACACCTTGCAGGTGGTCTCTTCATGTGCTTCAATTGGTTGTATTTTTGGTTCTTAATTCAATGCAAGGAATCGTGTCCTAGCTATTGGAGCAAGTGGTATGTTAGAGAAAGCTATCATAGAGGTGTTTGCCTCACATGGTTAGATGTTTGGGATTTTTGTTTGGTAAGGCTCCTCTGTTTTTCATTGAAAAAACGGCTCTAAAATGCTCCTGCTAACCCGTTTGATAGGGCTCCTCCACATGAGTTGGAGCTAGAGAAGAACAAACGGGGCCTTAACAATAGGATGTGTGGAAGCTGAAATCTTAATGTTTATCTTGCTTGCCAATGTTGGCATTTAGTCCATTTAATTATTAATATAAAAATTTTGTAATTAATTATTTGTTTTCCACCTGTGATGCAGCAGCAAGAATGAAATTCCATCATGTAAAAGGAGTAGAATAGGTACCTGGTGCCATGTACCCAATTGTCCCAGGCATGCTTGCGGAGATCATGGAATTTTCATCACCAAGAAAAATCCTTGCAATGCCAAAATCGGCTACATGTGCAGTCATGTCCTCATCAAATAGCACGTTGCTAGGCTTCAAGTCGCAGTGCAGAACCACCTCACAATGCTCATGGTGTAGATATTCCATGGCCATCGACACATCTAGCATGATATCCAGCCTCTCTATGAATCCCAGTTGCATTCCTCTGTTGGAGTGTAAGAGCTCCTCTAGGCTCCCATTGGGCATGTATTCAAGCACCAGTGCTCTGAAGTCTAGATTGGAGCAGGTGTTCAATATCTTTATCAGGTTGCGATGTCGAGCCATTCGGAGCACACAACACTCTACATCAAAACTTGCAATAGCTTGTTCCATATGCATGTGTATAACTTTTATGGCAACCACCAAACCATTGCTCAGCTGGCCCTTAAAAACTTTCCCAAAGCTTCCAGAACCCAACATGTTAGCATCACTAAAATTTTCCGTGGAATAAGCGAGCTCATGGTAGGAGATTAATTGATGATTTACTATGTCAACCATAGGAGCAGGGTTCCCTTCATGCTTCTTAACTTTCTTAAACAGCATTACACATAGACAGGATGCTACAGCTCCAACAGATATGATGATTGTGGGGAGTAAATATTTTAGAATGTGAGCATAGCCCCGACGAGTAAATGATTTGCTTGGGCATGGAGAAAACCCTAAGCGTAAAGCGCCACATAGCCCTGGGTTCCCCTCCAAGGATCGCCGCGTGATATTTGAGAAGACACCTCCTTCTGGTATCTGACCTTGAAGCACATTGAAGGACAAGTTCAAACTAGTGAGTATGGTAAAATTAGCCAGGTACTTTGGGATGGCTCCAGAAATATTGTTATGGGACAGGTCCAAAGTTTCCAAGCTGGTGAGCTTCTCAAAAGAAGGTGGGATCGGGTCATGAAACGAATTGAGTGATAGGTTCAGGTAGCTCATCATCTGAAGCTGTCCGAGTGAATTCGGCAGGCTACCAACTAAGTGGTTGGCAGACAAATCCATCATGTTCATTTGCTTCAAACTTATATCAACAGGTAATGCACCACTTAACAAGTTTTGAGACAGATCTATTCCGAGGAGCCTATCAAGACGAAACAAGCTCGGTGGTATGGTAGATGTGAACTGGTTATCACATAATATTAGGATCTCTCTAGCTTGGTGAGATTACCGATGCCGCTAGGAATGGAGCCAGAAAATTGGTTGCTATCAAGGTATATGATTTCAACATTCTTCAGGATTGCAGTATTCGAGGGAATGGTGCCAGACAGCCTATTTCCACTGAGATCAAGCCACTGGATACTCTCCATCATCATGATTGGTTCTGGAACTGAGTTCTGAAGCTGGTTTCTTGCGAGATCTAGAATCTCAAGGCCAGTAAAGTTAGAAACCGTAGCCGGAAGACCACCAGCAATCATGTTGTCGGATGCATCGAAAACTTGCAGATAGCTTGAAAGGTTCCCAACATGGTCCGGAACGAGGGTCCCGGTGAAATGATTGGTGTGGAATTGAAGTGCTGAAAGCATCCTACAGTTTGAAAGAACAGACAGGAATTTGAGATCCCCTTGAAGGTGGTTTTCTGAGAGTAAAAGTTCCGTCAGCGGGTTCATGTCACCGATCGTCATAGGCAATGGTCCATCCAACATGTTTTGTTCCAGGTCCAGGTACGCCATGTTTGACAGGTTACCGAGAGAAGCAGGAACAGATCCGGTCAGTAGGTTGCTGTAAAGACCCAACACCGAAAGCTGGCGTAGCTGCCCAAGCTCTGGTGGAATGGGTCCTGTAAGGTTACATGAGTGGAGGTCTAGCACAAGTAGCTTGGTGAGGTTGCTGAGTGCAGCTGGGATTGGAGCTGCGTCGAAGTGATTCTCATACAGGTTGATGACTTGGACTGCTGTTAGCTCGCCGAGCCAAGCAGGGACGACGCCCTGAAACGAATTCACGGACAGGAAGAGGCTTTGGAGGTGCTGGCAAGCTGCAAACCCGGATGGAATTAGGCCGCTGAATCGATTCTGATAGACTGAAAAGAACTCCACAGCAGGGAGGCTGAAACTGGAGTTGCCCGGTCCCGATATGGCCCCGGACAATCCATTGATGGCCAGGCTTAGAACACGCAAGGCAGACATGTTGAAGACGCCCGGTGGCACCGGCCCAGAGAGATTGTTCACCTGCAAGCTGAGGTACTGCAGCAGTGGCAATGAGCCGATGCAACGTGGTATCGGCCCCGAAAGGCTGTTGTTGCCCATGGCGAGGTGAGTCAGCAGGGGAGTGTTGTTGAACAAGTCGTTTGGTATGGAGCCAGTGAGGTAGTTTCTCTGGATGTTCATGGCGCGGAGCTCACGGAGGCGGCGGATCTCCGGTGGGATAGGGCCAGAGAGGTGGTTGAACTGGAGGTGAACGAGCTGGAGCATGGTGAGGTTGCCGATGGCGGCCGGGATGCCACCGGACAGGGCATTGTGGCCGAGATCGAGGAGCTTGAGGCGACGCAGCCTACCGATCTCGCCTGGGATTGCGCCGGCGAGGCTGGCGTTGGTGAGGTTGAGCACGGAGAGAAAAGAGAGGTTACCAAGGTGAGGACTCAGCGCTCCATGGAGAGGGACGTCTGCCAGCTCGATGGCAGCCACGCGCTGCCGCCGCCGCCGACCACCGCAGGATACGCCCACCCATTGGCAGAACGACGTGGTGGCGGTCCAGTTGCCGCTGAGGACGCCGGCGGGGTCCGAGAGCTGCGCCTTGAAAGCCAGCAGCGCAGCGAGGTCAGTGCTGCTGCCGTTTCGCTTGCTCGGGCGGCCTGAACGTGAAGAAATTGCAGCCGTGGTTGTGGAGGTGGAGATGATGATCAGCAACAATATGGATATGCAAACTGGTAAACTAAGTGATGCCATGTTTGGGGTGTAGTGTGTAGTGTAGTGTAGGGCATTGGCAGCAAGAGTTTGCAAGCAATCGAAGTTTTTAATAAGTATAAAACATACTACATCCAAGGCCTTGACCACTAGTCAACCTAAGTTGTCTCAAGCGCGGAAAACATGGAGTTTGGACAAAATGGCAAATGTTAAGCACGCTTTCGAAAAAATAGTGGAATGACACTACAGAGATATGTTGGAGAATAAAGTTCTCACGCGTATCATTTCAGAAGGAAATGAAGTCCTCGCATCTCATCAACAGTTGCACCATCGTGCACTAGATGCTTAGTATGTGGAAAATAAAGTTGGCATTTAGGAAGTGGTGGATATGATTGAAATTTGAAAGTTTTATTAGTACTTACCGAAAAGGGGTTTTCGGTCAACCGACCTCTGATTGGTGCAGGAAAGACCGGAGGCGGAGGTCTACCACTCGCAACTCCTCTCATAGAGCGGCCAAAGGTTAGGCGTGCCAAGACACCGGTGTCGCTGCGGCGCAGCAGACGTCTAGCGGCCAAGCCACGGAAGGCCAACGTGACGCTTCAGGCGCAGAAGCTTCTGTTGCGGAAGCTCGAAGTCCTTGTAGCTGAAGATGTCGTGCCTGCTGACATTGAGACCCAGTTCAATGCTGCTTTCAAGGAAGACATGACGGTGCACAAGCAACAACGGCTCAATAAGCTGTTGTTGGGAGACTTTGACTTGTCCGTGTTGGACCTCAACCTGGCCGGTTTGGAGGAGGAGGAAGGCGCCCGAGTACCGATCGACTCTTCCTATCAACTTTCCGTTTGTGTCGCTAGTATGTTACAATGTA
Source organism: Hyparrhenia diplandra (assembly GCA_015847255.1). Classification (NCBI taxonomy): domain Eukaryota; kingdom Viridiplantae; phylum Streptophyta; class Magnoliopsida; order Poales; family Poaceae; genus Hyparrhenia; species Hyparrhenia diplandra. The sequence continues at coordinate 89,956 of JADLZK010005360.1, read as the reverse complement.
ATCCCAGTGTTAGATCCAAGTCGGTAGGTTCTTGGGAGCTAACCTTGGTTACCTCTGTGGTTTGTTGTATTCGTAAAAACTCTTTTTTCTTAATAAAAACATGCTTCGGCGTGGTGTAAAAAAAAAAAAAAGTCAACCGACCTCGCTGCGCTGAGATGTGCGTACTGATAGTCTACGACGCCTACAGCTGAAATGGAGGTTTTTTTTTTTTTTTTTTTTTTTTTTTGAAAAATGGGACAGCTGAACAAGATGTGCGTATCTAGGACACCTCAAAGTGGGTTGACTGAACACCCCTTTTCGATAAGTACTAATAAAACTTTCGAATTTTCCCAAATGCCAACTTTAATTTCCACATACTAGCATCTAGTCGATGATGAGTACAAACTGTTGATCGAATAGGGCAGTGAGGTGTGAGGACTTCATTTCCGTCTGAAATGACGTGAGAACTTTTTTCTCCAATATCTCCTAGTGCCATTCCACTATCAAACATGGAACTTGCCATTTGTTCGTCCGAACTTCGTGTTTTCCGCACTTCAGACAACTTAGGTTGACCAGTGGTCAAGACCTTGGATGTTACTTCTGCTCCGTTCTAAATTATAATTCACTTTGGCTTTTCTAGATACATTGTTTTTTGCTATGCACCTAGTTATACACTATGTCTAGATGCATAGCAAAAGAAATGAATCTAGAAAAGCCAAAACGACCTACAATTTGGAATAGAGGAAGTATGTTTTATAAAAACTCTGATTGCTTGCAAACTCTTGCTGCCAATGCACTACACTACACCCCAAAGATGGCATCACTTAGTTTTCCAATTGGCAAATCCATATTATTGTTGCTGATCATCATCTCCACCTCCACAACCATCGCAGCAGCTTCTTCACGTTGTCCAGGCCAATTTCAGCTATAATTGCAATATACTTAGTAAAACTAGCTATAGGCCAATTTCAGCCATAATTCCAATATACCGTGCGTGTTTTTTTTTTTTTTTTTTGAGAAAACAATATACCGTGTTTTGAAAATATAAAAAAACTTATTTTGTGAGCCTTTTTAAACAACACCGGGTTCACCATTATCTTTAATGCCTTGCTTGTAGAGGATGGAGCCGTTAGAGCTCCCCCCCCCTCCCCTCGCTCCCCTGGAGCTCGTCCCGCTGATTGACACAAAGTTAACGTATACTTTTAATTGTCAACTAAACATGAAAAGGACTAAAATATAATTAGATAACCTTATAAGGGGTTTATACTAATGATTTCCATGAGTTTTGGTAAAGTTGTGATTTGCGGGGACTTAACGAAAAAAACACCAGAATTAGCGTGTCATACGACGGACGTGGCGTAACGCAATCCAACTCGAAAACAAGACTAGAAGGCTCCGAATACACCCGACGTGAAACGAAGCTTAACACCCAAGAAAACATCATCTAGAAGACTCCGAGAAGTCACGACGCGTCGCGGGGCCCAAGGTGGGACCCACCTCGGGGCGATCGGCCCAAATATCGCCGATCGGCCCGGCTTGGCCCCCAAGTTGTCCCTGTTTCGAGCGTTCCTCCACCGCCTCTAAGACGCAATCTAATCCGGTCGTTTGATGTCGGTTTGATCCGAGGGCGTCGGTTAAAAGCACGAGATGGATCAAGATCCAACACCGTATTAGTACCACATCGCCGTGCCGAAGCCGAAGGGGCGAAGGAGACTCCTATATATGTAACCCTACACCCCTAGGAGCCGTGCACTGATTGACTTGAGAGTTGTCCCATGAATGGATGGTCTCTCGTTAATATTAGAGAATTAGATTAGAAAGCTACAATGTAATAGAATAGATCTAGTAGAGAGTTAGGGAGAGCGGAACTGCGTTCGGTTACGAGAAGTCTTCAGCGTTACGGTATATCTTTGTATCTCAACTCTATTAGACTTTATGCCATAATTAGATATATCTTTTCTAGTACTTTTATGCCTTTCATGTTATTGATATAGTTATTATACTATTGCATGGGATCTCCGGCTCGTATTGAGGGCTCTAGTTATGCTAGGTAGCTAGAGTAGTAATTTATAGTGTAGGCGTGGTGTCTAGGCTATAGGTTACCCGAGGTTGCGCCCAATCCCACGGTTAGTTGTGGTAGCCCCAGGGTGACAAACTGTCGTCTCTTTGTAATCCACCACGTTCGGGTTGGTGTTTCAGTAGAGCTTTTTGGCGGCCTTTCCCCGATCACCCTTTCCCGTCTTTTTCGAGGATCGGGACGGTACCGCTGCTCCAAAGTGTATTAGAATAATTGTTATCATAGAACCAAAGTACTAGAGAAGTATTCGGGAACCTAGATTTCTCCCGTTGTCCTCTCGACCTAGTTATCTACTCTATATTATAATATTCTCCTGTTAAATGCTATTAATTATCATACATAACATATACATTATTTACCCCCTCACTTTAGTTTAGTTGGTATATTAAGTTAGTAGATACATGATTTTGATTTATCATAGTCTTTACCCTTGCTTCCCTGTGGGAAAATATAAATAACGATACTGAATACTCCCTGGTAAAAGCTACAATGGTATATATATTACGTAAACTTGCGAACCCTTTATATTCTTTTTGCACTTAATAAATACCAACAAGCTTTTTGGCGCCGCTGTTAGGGAAGCATTCGGCGTAAAGATTTTGATAATGATCTTGATATCTCGCTAATTTAGTGTATCAATTAGCTTTAGTAGGATTACCCTTGTTCTCGTTGAGTGTGGAATAGACAGGGACATTTGATGCCGTCGCGACCTTCCTAAGCAAGCTTCCTCAAGGAGAAACCAGGGTGTTTTGAACATCAAGATCCATCAACACCGGAGCCCTGCCATCTCTTAGGTACATTTATATATATTATTCTAACCATGTGTAGATTGAAGAAAAGGTCGTCGTCACAAAAATTCAAAGCACATCTCAAGTGACGAAAAATAGAAGCCTGCACAACTCACAAGCTCCATTAGTGAGTCATGGTAAGTATGATCAAAGGTGAGAAAGTCTTGCTCATGGACTTTAATTTATGAGTAGTTATCTTTTCAATTGTTGCATTGCATTGCATGTTTACTTTGAATAATCCATGCATTCACTCCACTTAGTTTATGTTTTTTTCGTAGATCCATTGCATGTTTAATTCCTTGCAATCACCCATCATGTCGTTTGCATATAAAAATAATAAATAAATAAAAATATTATCCTCACCATGATCATGCTTTTTTAATCTGTTTTAAGTAAATCTCTATGATGCTTTCATACCACCGTTATGCCTTTATAGTATGCTCTAGTTTGAAGTATTTTTCATACATTTCTTAAATGAAGCATGGTGCCTAGTTTACGAGTGTTGATCGTGCTTTCAAAGGCTTTTTAATGCTAGTTAAATTGCTTTCCTAAATCAAATTAGACGTGATGTTTAGGTTGATTTTTGAACCAAGAGTATGCTCTAGTAGACAAGAAGCTATTTTGACTAACCCTTGCAGAAAAACTATCATATTCAATGCGGGTAAGTCAAGAGATGAACTCACAATAGAGGTGAGGCAAGGCGTATGATGAACTCCAACAACTCTGCGTAAAGGAAGACCGGATCGTTCCTCATAGAAGAAAGATCTGTAAGTATCACATCATTTATTTTGTCTTTTGCTAAAAGTTACATTTGCCTTGATCCTTGCTAGAGTGCAGCTAAGAACATAATTTGTTAAAAAATATATATATATATATAAAAAAATACGATAAACAATATATGTGCTAAAGTAATCAAAGAACCATCTTTTTGTTAGCATAGATAAGTTTATATCAACCTTTGGACAACAACATGTTCTTCACATAATTGCAATCCTTCGGGTATACGTCCACTAATATCTCGCAGAAAGAATCATCGGTGTGCACGGTTTAGCATGAACCTACCACATCACCACAGTCTACCTCACGTCTACATCTCTAAAAGACTGTCAAGATCCAGCTTTTTTTGGGATTGCAACCCCATTATCCAAGTAAGTACTCTTATCCTTTACCTTATTTACTACTAGTTTGGTATGTTTGTTTTGTTAAAAAGATATAAAAAAGATGCATAACTATAGAAAACTAAATAAAAAGTTTAAGTTATATATATAGTTTGATCTTTATGTTTGCTATAAATAAATAAATAGATAGTGTGCTTAGGTTTGCTAGAATAAAATTAACGCCGAAGATGATCCCTATGTATGGAAATGATGAATAGTTGCTCCGCCTTAATCCCTCTTAAAAGTACTTACACTTTGGACTTAGATTCTCCCAAAGCTTTAAATGCTTAATTTGCTCTAAACCCAAACACCTGTGGGAAGCACATGCTTAATCTGAGTCTTAGCATTAAAAGATAAAGATACATGAAAAGTTGAGCTCTGCTTTTATCATTTTCCTAGAGATACCTGATTCTGGTTTTTATCTTTGAAAATTATAAAACATTACATGATGAGTTCCTTAGCTATGACCCTTAAGAGTTTATCATTCGCATCAAGATCATCCCACTCCACTAAATACGCTGCTTCTAACCCGGAAGTACGCATCCCCATACTCCATCAAGCCGCTAGCCATAATTATAAAAATAAACTCTTGCAATCTTTGGATATGTCTCTCTCAGTGTTTTTATGCCAAATAGAGGCTGGGCTACATTCAAAAAAAAAAAAAAAAAAGAAAAAAAGAAAAAAAAATAAATATTTAGAGAAAAAGTGAGACGAGAGAGGGAGAGTAACGGACAAAAGTCATACTAGGCGAGAAGGGCCTACCTCCCTAATAAAAAAATATATTTAGAGATGAATAATGGACACGTGTCCGAGGGTGAGTAGGGCCCACATCTCTAGGGAGAGAGAAAAATGGACAAAAGTCCGGGGCAAAGCCCACCTCTCCAAGAATGGACAGCCCAGGTCCTAGCAATTTCTAGAAAGAGAGATATAGTCCAAGGTGCTTGAGAAGAAAAATGCTAGAAAAAGGCTAAGGGCTATTTACTACCTTTCATCCTCATCCACTTCACCACTATCATCCCACTATGTATGTCCTACCACATGTGTAACTCCACTACCACCATCTACTTAAGAGGGTCATACATAGGATCTCTGAGTTTCTTTTAAAAAAAAAATATTGAAAAAACCCCAGATGATAGTTGATCGAAGAACTTGAGACATGGTACTTAACTTGATTGTTTTATCTCGCTTTTATGATTCGTGAAAAGGCTACGCCCCATGGTAAAATGTGTATGAGAGAGTAATCTGGTTAAGAGGAGAATTTATTTCGATAAACACAGTGATTAGCCGAGGTATGAAAGCGTAGTAGCAACTCCCCGATCCTAATATAGCATATAGCTTTGCTAGGGACTAGCAAAGGGTAAGCTTGGGGAGTTTGTTGACACATGTTAACGTATACTTTTAATTGTCAACTAAACATGGAAAAAGACTAAAATATAATTAGATAACCTTATAAGGGGTTTATACTAATGATTTCCATGAGTTTTGGTAAAGTTGTGATTTGCGAGGGACTTAACGAAAAAAACACCGTAATTAGCGTGTCATACGACGGGACGTGGCGTAACGTAATCCAACTCCTAAACAAGACTAAAAGGCTCCGAATACACCCGACGTGAACGAAGCTTAACACCCAAGAAAACATCATCTAGAAGACTCCGGAAGTCACGACGCGTCGCATGGGGCCCAAGGTGGGACCCACCAGGGCCGATCGGCCCAAATATCGGCCGATCGGCCGGCTTGGCCCCCAAGTTGTCCCCTTTTCGGAAACGTTCCTCCACCGCCTCTAAGACGCAATCTAATCCGGTCGTTTGATGTCGGTTTGATCCGAGGGCGTCGGTTAAAGCACGAGATGGATCAAGATCCAACACCGGATTAGTACCACATCGCCGAAGCTGAAGGGACGAAGGAGACTCCTATATATGTAACCCTACACCCCTAGGAGCCAATGTACGCATTGACTTGAGAGTTGTCCCATGAATGGATGGTCTCTCTCGTTAATATTAGAGAATTAGATTAGAAAGCTACAATGTAATAGAATAGATCTAGTAGAGAGTTAGGGAGAGCGGAATCAAGTTCCGGTTCTCGAGAAGTCTTCGGCGTTACGGTATATCTTTGTATCTCAACTCTATTAGACTTTATGCCATAATTAGATATATCTTTTCTAGTACTTTTATGCCTTTCATGTTATTGATATAGTTATTATACTATTGCATGGGATCTCCGCTTTCGTATTGAGGGCTCTAGTTATGCTAGGTAGCTAGAGTAGTAATTTATAGTGTAGGCGTGGTGTCTAGGCTATAGGTTACCCGAGGTTGCGCCCAATCCCACGGTTAGTTGTGGTAGCCCTGGGGGTGACAACCTGTCGGTCTTTGTAATCCACCACGTTCGGGTTGGTGTTTAAATAGAGCTTTTTGGCGGCCTTTCCCCGATCACCCTTTCCCCGTCTTTTTCGAGGATCGGGGCCGGTACCGCTGCTCCAAAGTGTATTAGAATAATTGTTATCATAGAACCAAAGTACTAGAGAAGTATTCAGGAACCTAGATTTCTCCCGTTGTCCTCTCGACCTAGTTATCTACTCTATATTATAATATTCTCCTGGTTAAATGTTATTAATTATCATACATAACATATACATTATTTACCCCCTCACTTTAGTTTAGTTGGTATATTAAGTTAGTAGATACATGATTTTGATTTATCATAGTCTTTACCCTTGCTTCCCGTGGAAAATATAAATAACGATACTGCGGAATACTCCCGGGTAAAAGCTACAATGGTATATATATTCGTAAACTGCGGAACCCTTTATATTCTTTTTGCACTTAATAAATACCAACACCTGCCCCCCCCCATAATCCCCATAATCCCCAAAATCCACCCTCAATCCCCACCAAACCTTCCTCCCCTCTCTGATCCGCTCCCTCCTCTTGATCCTCCGTCGATTGGTGGGCTCTTCCTCTCAGAGCCTTGATCTCGCGGCGCCCCTCTTGGCGTCGGCCGCAACGCGCCATCGCCGCAGCCGCCGAGGTCCGGCGACCGCACGCCGCGCGCTCCGCCGCAGCGCCACCGACGCCGACTCGTGGAGGCTGCCCTTCGGGGCATCGCCGACGGGCCCTTCCAGCGGGCGTTATGGAGGCCGCCGGTGAGGGCGTAGCTCGCCGTCCATCGCCGCCACCTCCGGCCGTCTGAGGAGCACTCCGCGCCGGTCCCGTCGGGTTACCGCATCGATCGGTCGGCGCGAGGTCCCGCAGGACCCGCCGGCGGCCACGATGGAAGAGCGGCTATTGGAAGACGACGAGATAGAGGATGGTTTCGATAGCCGTGGTCGCCCTCGGGGATGACCGACGACGACGAAGAAGACGAAGACGAGTTAAGTTGTTGTGGTTGCCTCCATGGCATCCACCGCCGTTGTTCTTTCATGTGCGCTGTCGCCGCCCGGCCGCCATCGCACACATCTCCGCCGCCGCCGTCATCCCTCTCCCCACGCCTGCCCTTCCATCCTAGAGGCAGCTCGGTGGGGCGGTCGAAGGCTACACGATGGACCGACAGGGACCTTGGGGCGGCTCGATGATGAGCCCGCTCTTGCCGCAGATCACGCGGTCGCCCCACCGACGCTACTGCAAGGCCGTCGCGGGTGACGCCTCCGCCATCGACCGTGCTGGCGTCGCAGAGTGTCGACGCCGTGGAGGGCGCCAACCGGAGGCCTATTAAAGCAGGCGGCGCCAACGGGCGGCGCCAGCCGCAGCAAGTCCGTGCACCGCCGCCGACGCGTGGCTCGCGCGCTTTGTCCGCTGCGTCATCGCTCTTGGCCCGCAGCGCCGGCAAGGGATCCCGTGCTCCAACGGCTTGGTCCTCGTCGTCGGGCATCGGGTCCGACCGCGGACTTCGCCGAGCCCCCACGCCGATGCCGAGGGCCGGGATCGTTGTGCGTCGTCACCGCCGCACGGAAACAAGGAATGTGACACCTGCGTCGCCGCCTCGCGCCACCGTGAGCTTGTCGATCGTTGCTTCAATCGCTTCACGCGGCGACCACGCCGCCGCCGCCAATCGACTCGATGCCGCCGCTTCCGCTGCTTTGGGATACCGCCATCGGGCAATGACATGCATTTGGGGTCGCTCATCGGGCGCACACGCCCTTGACATCGGTGGTGCGGCACTCCGTTGGGGGTGGCAAGGTGCACTACCCAACCATTCCTAAGGAACCGAGATCGCCAGAGACGTGATGCGGTGACGGTCCCCGCCCTTGCCCGCACACGCCACCCGATGGTTCGAACAAAGTCGGGCGTCGTCGTCCACACCGGCGCAGGTTGGAGGGGAGGATCGGCCGTGTCGACAACGCCGCCGTTTCACATGACACGCCGCTCGGCGATGTGTGAGGGCACCGGGCCTCCCGTGCAGGTTGACCCTATGCTCGATGAGCTCATCCTCTTGTCTCGTTGGGTGGCCAACCGGTGATCCTATGTTGTGCCCGTCTACTCCGACAGACCTCTTTGGAGGTCCAGCATCGCCGTGGGCGCCCGTTTCGCCGCCGCGGATGGGTGAGCTCGCCATGTGGGGGCACCCGATACGGATGGTGTGGACCCGTCGTGGATCCTCTCGCTCTCGCCCGTCGCCGCGACGGACACCTGCCGCCGTGGTCACTGTAATGTCGGCCGCCCTGACTGGTGACTCGCGGGATGCGGCCATGGGGTCTCGCCAACAACCCCCCGTCGCGCCGTCTCATGCGCCGGGGATGCGGTCGCTACGCCCGCCGTGGTCCACCCGAGAGCAGCCGAAAGACCCAGGAGTGCGTTGACTCCTCGGCTCGGGCCGCCACGGGTCCTTGGACGAAGGGTCGCCAGTGGAGGCACTATCGTGCGATCGATCCAAGAGATAATCGAGACCGACATCCGCGTTCGTTAAAGACGCCGCCATCAAGGAAAACCAAGGCTACGCCGGCGAGGACGCCCGTCTCGCTCACTCATCGCTGCGGAGGAAGCGGCGCACGCCAAGCCGAGGGCCCCAATGCGACGATACAGGCTCGGAAAGTCGCTACTCCGGGCTTCGGCTTCGAGGCGGCCGAGGGCGATACCGATACAATTATGGATGACAAGGTCGTGGCTGCTTTCAAAGGAAACATGACAGCGCGCAAGCAGTATGCGCTGGGCGTGCTTCTTAATGGCAAATTTGATGTGCAAGCATTAGACCTAGATGTCACAAAATCTTGGGGACATGGGGGACCGAGTGGGTGTTTTGGTCCTCGTCGCAAAATTTGTAACAATGTAGTCGTCTTTTTCGAGTTTGCGGTTGTGTGTGTTTGGGACTTGAGTAACCTGGGTTACTTAGCCCCAATTTGTACCTTTTCAAGTTTATCCTGCTTAATGAAAAACGTGCAGGGGCGTGGTCGCAAAAAAAAATCTTTAATGCCTACTGAGAGTCGTCATGAACTAGCCCAATACCCGATCGTTTCGTTTGTGGACCAATTGTGTTCACATGTCCTTCGGCCCATGGAGATTGAGATTTCCTTGTTTGTCCACATTTCGCATCGGCATCGCTGAAATTATTCTTCCGGCACGGCAGCAACCACGGGGCCACCTGTCTGAGTCTGAGACTCTCAGGGCCGAGCGCCACGAGGGCATTGCCGGCCAGCTGCTCTATTAAAATAACTTGTTTCTTGAACAATATGAAATCCTTACTAATCTAATGTTGAGCTACTTCCTCCGTCCATAAAAACTGCGTCGTTTGCGCTTCTCAAGAAACAATTTAAATTAAATATATTAAAAATATTAATTATAGTATATTATTAGTATCATTGGAAAGATCTTTAAAACTAGTTTTCTAACAAATTTATTTGAAAATATAAATGTTGCACGTATTTTTTTTTATAAATAGAGTCAAATTTACACGCACACAAAAAAACAACCATTAAAAGAGACAGAGGTAGTATATACTCCCTCTATCATTTTTTATAAGGCGTCTAGACCAATATCCCGGATACCAAGGAATGCATATAACAAGGAGGAAAAGAGGACCACGCGGCAAGAAATACAAACCAATGTTTGCATGCCGGCATGCAAACCGATGTTTCAGCGAATGCAAAACGCATGCATAATGCGCATGCATCATGGATTCAAGCAAGATCAATGAATGCATGCCGTATTAAATGCTGCACACCTATTTATCTTCACCTCGATTAGAATGCTACGCCTAACAAAAAATCAAAACCCAAAACTGTTGAGCGCCGTACATTTCGTAATGGAGGGAGTAATAAAGAAAAATGACAAACTAAAAGCAAAGTTAGCTTAAGCTCACAAGAAGCTTATGAAAATTCCCTTGCTACAATGGAAACTCTAGAGGCTAGACATCCTACACTGTGATTTGAAGCCTAGCAAAGGACATGACGGCTCATGTTGCAGACTTTGGCATTGCGAAGTTTTGCAGACTGCAAAATTTAAAAGTGCATAAAACCATCGTGGCAATAACTTACTCTTTAAAGTTCTAAGAGCAAGTCCAAGAGATGTATTATTTTTGTTATGTATGCTATTTTTAGGATTTCTCCTGCAAAAATTAAGCTCCTAACTTGTTTTTGCAAATGTGTTATTCTTGACATCTTGCATGTTAACTATAGCTTTGCATATGCCACTAGCCATCTAGTCTCATCATACTAGAAATGTTCATGGAGTTTTATGTTTTTTAACAAAGTTTTCTATTTTAAAGGTTGGCTAAATTATAGGTTTAGCTAACTATTTTTACCAGACTCTCTTAGAGTCGCTCTAACCAGATTATTCCATGTAAATGGTTTATCCTTCAAAAGTGCTTGGCAGAAGAAATAGTAAAATATAGGTGTAGTGGTGAACACTTTAGTAGGTGTTATGTAGTTCTTTTCGTTAATGCTATATTAATAGGTGGTTACCACTGAACACTTTAGTAGGTGTTATGTATTTACATAAGAATACTGAACACTTTAACACTTTAGTAGGTGTTATGGCTCGTATTGACGTATTGATCCAAGAGGCCAGAACGTGCGTATGATACATATATTTGATATTTTCTACATATTTTAGGTATGTAGGGCAGCTGCCGAACCTTCCCAGAAAGCTAGCTCCGCCCCTGCGCCTCACCAAAGTTTTGCTTTCCATGTGCTTCTTGCCGAATAGTGCTTGCCAACCTCCATCCTGGTTAATAAATTTGTAAAGCTATTTGTTAACCAAGTATTAATATGAAAAGATTTCTAACTCTTAATTCTGTAGGCATAAAGGTCACCCATTTGGTAAAAACAAAAGGGAGTTGCTAAAATTCAGGTGTCTGATTTTGGCTTCCTTTCAAAGGACGGGTTTTGCATTTATTTTGTGTTAAAATTGCAGCTTCAATTCATTGCAATTTCTATAGGCATAATCTGTAATTTTCTTCGGATCCAGAAATAAAAAAAAACTGATAGACGAAACTACAAACCTAACAAAATGGAATATCTATATGTTGACACAAAGACAACTAACAATTAAAAAAAATCTATAATTAGACAAGGAAAAATATATATTAATAACACAAAGATAATTAACAAATTATAAACAAATTCCATAAAGAAACAAATTATAAGCAAATCACAAGAGAACAAATGCAAGGTGTGGCTGTGCCACTACACGGCCAGCCCATCGCATGAAGTAACTCAAATTTCAAGCACATGACGTTTTGTCGAACTCGACTTGATTGGGCGGAACCGACACCTGATTGTCGACCGTTGGAGCGGTGAAGGTGGTGTAGGGGGCTGCAGTCTCCCGACGACGGCGGCGACGGGCGGCGCACGGGCAGCAGCCAAGAGCGGAGGAGCTGTGGCGAAGGGGGAGGAGGCGCGGCGGCGCCGTGCGCCTTGGCGCGGCGGCGTTGGGGAGGGCGCGGGGCGCGGGGCGGCGTCGGGCGGGCGGCGGCGCACGGAGCGAGAGAGACAGATAGATAGGACTATTTTTTATTGTCCGCTTATCCCCAAAGAGATTACATGCCTCTGCTTATATAGCTCGGCTAGTGAGACTTGTAATCTAAGCAATCTCTATAAGGTTTCCTTATACGATTGGAATATCTTTTACAAGCAATATTTATTTATTTCCTAATAAGGGCCTTCGTTATAGATTGGAATATTCTCTTTTACACACCAAAAAACCTAAGATAATCCTAATTGAGGGCTTAAGCAGAGTTGGATTCGGAGGGAAGGGAGGTGGTGGGCGGCGGGGCCGGCTCCCCTCGCCCGCGCGCCCTGCCCCCTCATGGGCGGCGCGTCAGCGTCGGGGCCCTTTAACCTGTCCCGGGCTGGCCCACTGCAGGTCATGACACGTTTAGGAAAAGAACAAAAAACATATTTGTCCCTTACGATTATCTACTTGCCGTAAAAAAGCTAGACCTATAAAACCCCTAACTTCTTAAGAATATCATTTGTTAGTTCAAAGGACATCTACATGATAATCTGCTTAAAACTAAGTTTGTTAAAACTAGACGCCCTCCATAAGATAAAACCTTAACTTTCCAAATACCTTTTTATTCATTCTTCAATAACTTTCCAATTTTTATTATTAGTTTTCTGTGATTCATTGGCTCTCATCAAGTTACCCCACTAATTAATCATGTGTCATATAAGTAATGCCATTGTTTCATTTTGTGTCAATATATATTGTTCTTATTTCCCTTGACTAGCATATATACAAGATATTTCCTTGAGTGTCTTTATTAGAGAGAGAGAGAGAGAGAGAGAGAGAGAGAGAGAGAGCGCGCCTCTGGTACATGAAATGAAATAATAGTCAAGACAATGATAATTGCCCCTCCCGCTATAAACATAGTTCATTTAGGCCTCGTTTTTAGTGGACCTCCTTCGTATATTTTAGCTGCATAGTGCATAGTAGTAAGAAATTGTTTGCATCTCTTTTTTCTCAAAATGAACTAAAAGCCTAAGCTATGTTTTTAGCTTTACCAGTTCTGACTCCTTCATAAATTGTAGCAATAAGCTAAGTTAGAGCCGAACAAATCTATTCGAATTCAAAAAGAAAAATAACAGAGTTCATTGGGTGTGTGATACATGCTGCAACAAACTTTTCCTTTAGTTCATATTGTGCCACATAAGAAAAACAAAGCATAGCTACAGATAACATAAAAGAATTGGACATATATAACTATAAGGATATGCATAAAGGTTAGGTAACTCGTCACCTTTAGATACCTGTGGAGTGGATCTCATCATTGCTGCCATGTAGAATTTTTTTTAATATAAACGCGTTCGCGTGCAGAAGGCCAGCGTACCAACCGAAGACGACGACCATGTGGTCTTCCCATTCCCATTCCAATAAAGCAGGAAGACCATTGCTAATTCTTTCTGTGTGCAGTTCTGTGTACTAATACGAGACTAGCTCTCGTTCGTGTGTCCCAACTCCCAACAGTACTTCCACAATATCATCTTCCATTATTTCTTTCTTTTCTTCTCAAGTTTCAGAAGAAATGAGGCTGCTCGATTCACTGTTGTGTGTTGTGCTTGTCTTAACGACGATTCCATCTGAGCAAGCTTCTGGTGTCGTCGTAACAAGCCAAGGCCAAGGTAGCAGCAACACTCCTCCCGCCGTTTGCCCCAGAAGATGTGGCAGCCGCAGCTTCGACTACCCATTCGGCATCGGCTCCAACTGTTCCAGGTCTTCCGACTTCAGTCTCATCTGCAACAACACCATGCAACCCCAAGGCTCTACCTTCATGATGGTATCACTGAGGTCGTTGATGATATTGATGTTAGTTCTCCAAACAACTGGTTACAGATCAAACTTTCCCAGGCCATACCCCTGAAACATGGCGTCAGCAAGTACGACATGTCATGGAAAGCTCCTGGAAGAGCCTTCACCCTGCAGTATCCGGTGCTAAGCATCACAGGCTGTGACTTCGATATATACAAATTTCACCAAGATACAAAAGCGCCCGTGAAGTTCTCTACAGTTACCTGTCCTGATGCAGAGATCACGGAAGAGGTGGCCAGGCAGAACTGCAATGGAACCGGATGTTACTCCATGAGCTTGGGCCCTGTTGATGCCTTACAGCTAGACTTTATCCTCCACAGCAGAGATGCCCTTGGCGCACACACAAACCGAAGCTCCTTATGGGAGAGCATCAAAATAACTTCAGACTATGCTTCAATTAGCTGGAGTATTGTGGATCAGCAGAGTTGTGCCAGCATCAAGGAGGAGCACAAGGCAAACTATGCCTGTGTAAGTAACAATAGTATGTGCTCTGATGGCTATGGAACACAGGATAATTTTGGATATATCTGCAGTTGCGATGGTGGTTATGTGGGGAATCCATATGTACACAATGGCTGCTCACGTGATACAGGTAATCCCTGCAATCAATAAATGAAAGTTTTTTTTTTCTACTTCTCTGTTACAATATTTTCTCAATATGACCACAGTAGAGGGTTTAGGTCCACATTTCAATTAGATAGCCCATGGTAACAAGGAGATATAAATCTGAAATGCTAGTGCTAAAGACAAAAAAAATGATGTTTCCAGATTAAATATAGACTAATTACAAAACTAATTTCATAAGCCGTGACTAATTCGTGAGATGAATGTTTGCCTCATGTTCATAGAAAGCATCACATTCGCTAATATAGGCTAGTTAGGCTTAATAAGTTCGCCTCGTGAATTAGTCATGACTTACGCAATTAGTTTCATGTGTAGTCCTCCTAATTGACATGTTAAGTCATGACTAATATAATTGCTGCTAATTGTTTGTCTCATCATTCAATGCCACTAGCACACAAACTGACATGTGGGACATGTGCATGCACACATATGTAAAGATTGCTAATAAAAATATTTCATAAAGCTTATGTACGTCGCCTACCCCAACTAGCTTGGGACTAAAGGCTATGTTTTGTTGTTGTTGTAAAAGCTTATGTACGTCCTCAGTCAGGTTGTGAGTGAGCTTTTCTTTATACTTTTGTATAAGCTGATAACCCCACAGTAGAATGTATCAAACATATTTGCTTTTTATAAAATCAGGGACAACCCATTATAATTTATAATGTACTTCTTCAGTCTTGCTGTCTACTTCCGCGATGTCTGTGAGCATCATATATATTAGTTTTATTACATCACCATGATTGCTCAAATGCCATTTCTTAGATTCTAAAAAGAACATGAATATTCTCCAAATAAACATTAGTGACTCTTGAATTTCTTTTGTCAAACTTAGGATATAATCCAATTCAACAAAAGCACAACTGCCGGCGATCATGCGGTAACATCAATGTCGAGTTCCCTTTTTGGCTTCGAAGAAGGTTGTTTTGCAAGAAAGCTATTTCAGCTCAACTGCACAAATACAACATCTTCCAGTCTTCAGTTCGATGATGAACATCTGGTGACAAATATACATATCAATGAGGGGTTTGTGGACTTTATGTACAGACCATCTTACCAACAGCAGATGTCTGTGTATGTATCTAAGGAACCTGGACTGTACATTATTGGTTCTAGGAAATCATCCTCTGTGATGAACTGGGCTGTTGCCAATCTGACCTGCCAGGAGGCAAGTCATAATAAGTCAGGATATGCATGTGTAAAGCATCAATAGCACATGTTTGGGTGTCTACTCAATAGATGGTTACATTGGTTATCGATGCCAATGCCTGCAGGGATTTCAAGGGAATCCATACATACATAGTGGCTGCCAAGGTATGCCTCCTTCCTTTCCGCCTTATCTTTTTCTGGTTAGAAACTGATTGCATTCTTGAGAGTACAACACAAGCATGCACTACACATTTATTTGATGCTTCTGAGATCCTAACCACATTGGCTCAACAAGGGATTTGGATTTTGGAGATCACTTGTAACTAAAACAGTAGTGAGTCATTTCTTTGTCTATCAATTGTTGTAAGGTACCACTTTCTGCTCTGTTATTTCTAATATATATATAATCAGTAGGGGGCAACCCCTCCAGTCAAACCCCAAAAAGAACAACTAAAACCAGCCGGGAGTGATAGAGATAGTCCAGTTCCGTTTCAGTTGTGAGGCAACAGATCTATATGTTTTCGATCTAGGAAAATTTATGCTCTAAGTTGTAATTCAGATATTTCCTAGTTTTATACTGTTCAATTGGGAACTTTGGTTTATGCTGCATAAATCAAACAATTCTGAAATCCATACCTGAAAAATACATAACCTTCTGAAGAGATTATAATCAACACTCTCTAATTGCATACCAACTTTGAATCTTTTCGGGCTCTCTACTGTCCCGTAGAGCAGAATTCTCCCATGATTCGATTTTTGACAAAGGAACAATGTCTCGCAAACTATAACAAGCTACACATAGATAGCACTAACCAGACTAAAGCCAATAGACGGTGACCATAACTAAATATTTACAGGTGATTAATGTCTTTGCATTTATGGTGTTCTCATCTTGTTGTGTTACTAGCTTTGAGTTAGGATTTGCCTCAAAAGCATTTTAAAGACATAACACCGTGACAAAACTGAAATTCACTTTCGATTACACGGTGAAAACAAAACTTCCAACAAATTGCATTCTTGAATAAAGCGATTTTAGTGCTCCGACACATGGGATCTTCAATATCCCTCTTCATTTTCTGGTTTTTCCAGAATAAAACCCAACAGAGTTAGATTTTCCAGTTACAATATTGTTCGGGAATCTACCTATATCTTCTCTAAAGTCTAAGCTCATTCTAACTTTCTTCTACTCTCCAATTAACATGGACATTTGCAGCTTTACCAAATAACGGAGCAAGTATGAAAAAGCAAAATCTTCTATTAGGTGAGCTTTGTACAATAGTAATTTGACAACTAACAAGGAGAATAAAGCAGAACCAGACTAAGGAACATAACTATTTCAGGTATTGCGATTGGGCTTAGCAAAGGCTTCGGATTTTTACTTCTCAGCTTAAGTGCAATAGTGCTGCCGCCAAATGGAAAAAGGACATCCAAAAGCAACAACGAAAAAAATATTTTCAAAAATAAAGGCCTTCTCTTGGAACAACTGATAGCATCCGATGAAAATGCAAGTGAAAAACAAAGATTTTCACTTTGGAAGAGCTGGAAAAGGCAACAAACAATTTTGATCCTACATCGAATCCTTGGCCACGGAGGGCATGGCATGGTGTATAAGGGTATCTTATCTGACCAACGGGTGGTGGCAATAAAAGGTCTAAAGACATTGAGGAAAGTGAGATCGAGTCAATTCATTAATGAGGTAGCAATTCTCTCCCCAAATAAATCATCGAAATATAGTGAAGCTTTTTGGGTGTTGTCTTGAAACTGAGGTCCCATTGTTGGTCTATGACTTCATTTCAAATGGTTCATTATTCGAAATTCTACATTCTACTTCAAGTAGTGGTTTCTCTTTGTCGTGGGATGACTGCCTCGAGAATCGCTGCAGAAGCTGCGGGAGCTCTCTATTATCTCCACTCGGCAGCCTTGATGTCGGTCTTCCATCGAGATGTGAAGTCCTCCAACATACTGCTAGATTCAAACTATACTGCAAAAAAAGTTCAGACTTGGTGCTTCTAGATTGGTTCCTATTGATCAAACTCATGTTGTTACAAATATCAAGGTACATTTGGGTACTTAGACCCGCAGTATTACCATACTTGGGCAGCTAAATGAGAAGAGTGATGTATATAGTTTCGTGTTGTGCTTGTGGAACTACTTCGAGAAGGGAGCCTATCTTTACCAGTGAGACAGGGGTCAAAGCAGAACTTGTCTAATTACTTTCTTTGGCAACTAAAGGCAAGGCCGATAAAAGATATAGTGGCTACTCAGGTTTGTGAGGAAGCGACCGAGGAAGAAATTAACAGTGTTGCCTCTCTTGCGGAGATGTGTTTGAGACTCAACAGTGGAGAGAGACCTACTATGAAGCAAGTCGAGATGAATTTGCAGCTCTTGAGAACAAAAAGGTCAACCTCATGCCATGTTGTCCAAGATAATGCTGAAGAGAAACAACCATTGTTTTGTACAAGAGCTGAATCTAAATATGAGACGTTTTCTATTAGCTTGGAGCAGGATTTTGATTCATCTGTTGGGGTGCCACGCTGAGGGCTTGTTTGAAGTGCCAGAATTCCACCAGCACATCAAGAGGAAAAGAAGCTTTTTATGAGGTGGATATTTATTTTCCTGCAAGTCCTACGACTCCTACCAAAATACTGTGTTGTAATCAGGCATGAGCCTGAACATCTTAATGTGATCCATCTTTCTATTCCCAGAAGATGGACTGTGTCCTTTACTCTTGTTTTCTACATTATTATCACTAGCAAACATGCCCGTGCGTTGCTACGGGGGCGCATGATTTATATATGATTCTCATATTTTTTTGAATCTGTTAACTAAGCTTAATTAATTCAATCTTAAACATATCAAATAAATTATAAAACCCGTGGTCCTTAGCTTGAATGTTTGGTCGGTGAGGACGCACGAAGAAGATGGCGATTGGGTGGAGATAGCAGCCATAGTTCATAACAACTAAAATTATATTTTGTATGTATTTATTTTTTTATCTCGGTATGCATTTGGTGAACTAAATTACTAATATGGAGCATCAACCTCGACTCTAAGAAGCCCGAGGAGAACAAATCAGAAAAATATCGAGCAAGTTTACACATCTAGAAATTAGGACTTCCCAACTCGGATACTTGATTCTACTCATTATATTCATATTATGAACAATAATCAACCATTTATGTAAAGTAAACAGGCAATTCTTGCAACAAATATATATTTTAACATTATTAATTACATATTATATATGCAAGATTATTTTAATATATGTAACACATTTGCATAGTCTTTTTTGGGGAACACTATAATTTCATAGTTTATTTACTCTTGCCAACCATAATGGTGTTTTTCACGTAAAAAGTTTGATAAAATTCTAAAATTATTGTAATATATGCAATACTCCATTTTCATAGTTTATTTATTTTTTATCTTGCCAACCATAATGGTCTTTTTCTAGGTAAAAACTTTGGAGTTATTAAGATAAATAAATTAAGGTTCACTTAACATTACTTATGTTTGTGCAGTGTGGTAGTAAGCTCCTTGTATTTGGTACGTGGAGATCAAGGTTAGAATCATGGTTTTGTAAAGTATTTTTACCTTTTCTTCATTGCATTTGCATGCGCTGCTGGGTTCAGCTGCGGTGGGCCGGACGCGAGGGGCAGGTTGCGATTGGGTGGATGTGAGCGCAGGGAGGGGCATGCTGCAATTGGGCCGACGTGAGCGCAGGAAGGGCACACTGCAATTGGGCTGGATACGACCGTACGACACGGAAGGGCTCCAAGCAGAACAAAGACGGACAAAAAAGAGTGCAGATTGACGAGAAAATTTTAGTGTTTTATTATTAGGTATAGATACGAGAAGTATGTCGTACTTATTGCCCCTGTAAATTGGACTTACTCTTACTATTGTTTGTACCTGGATTCTCTCATATCTATTGTTTGTACTTGAATCTTTACAGCCCATACAACGGATGTACATGTTTCAATTTTTTTATATCATCCTTGATAAATTGATTTATTTGTGTACAATGTATTTAGATACAAGAATTCATAGAACAGCGCACACGCAGGATTTATTTCTTCTCTGATTTTCAGATTCCTAATGAAACATTGTCTCTTCGAAAATTGACAACATGCCAGCATCATTACTGGGGACGCACTATAGCCCACAAAATGTTCCCCCAAGAGGGAGGCCACAGATGTTTATTCTATTAGTTTGTAATCACCGTTCTTTATTAAAAAAAATGTTATCATGTAACCCATGTTTTATACACCACACATCATTATTATCCTATTTGAGGCAAAGAATCAGGGAGGATCGTACCTATACCCGAGCTATGAAGAGAAGGAAAGGCGCACACCCAAGGGCCATGGCCACATCACACCATACAGATTAGCAGATCAGCAGCAACCTGTTCAGTCACCCCGCATGAATGAAGGGTTTAATCTGCAATTTCACCACCAGAGAGCGATAAACCAACAAAATACTCTATTCATTCAAAGAAAAAATGTGCACTCTCGAAGACGACCTACCGACCAAAATGGGGAGCAGCCCGGCAGGACAGCGGCCTGCACTGTGCCAGCGGCCGCCGTGGAGAGAAGCTGCGTTGCTCCGCATCCGCCGCGAGGCGACTCCGATAACGCGGCCGAGGAGGAGCGGTGTGGAAGACTGGGAGGATTGAATACGAATGGACCATGGCTGCCTGTGTGGGCTGAAACTTCGGCCGGGCCGTGGAACAGAAACTGGCAGAACGAAGCAAGCCACCCGATCGAAAGGAAAAATGCTTTAGGTCCCTGAACTTTAAAATCACAGATATAATGCATCCCTCAATTTTAAAACCGTTCATATTACGTCCCCTAGCGGTTTTAGACGGTGGCTTTACTATAGTAACGATGGGTTTGCTATAGTGTTGACATTTTTCTTTTTCATTCCATTAAATCTTTGAAAAAAATCATAAAAAATAATCAAAAAATTATAAAATTAAAATTCCAATTTTGTTAGACTCCACATGAGTAGATATACATGGTGAGCATATAATATGGTATTCTTTAGTATAAAGTTTTTGTTGTAACTTTAGACCTATGCTAATTTATAAATAAAAGTAAATTTATAACTAAGAGAATACCAAACTTAAATTTGATGGAAAATATGAAAGGAACACATCAGGGGAAGACGGTGACAATACCATAGTTATCATGCCTGCATGAGTAAGCCTGGGCATTGGGTTACCCGATTTTTTGGAGTCGGGTAATTGAAACTTCGGGTAATGAAAACGCAACCCGATATGTCCCGAAAAACAATGCCGATAATTCGGGTTCGGGTATACAATCTACCCGAATTTATAAAAAAAAAAAACAACAAACTAAACAAAAATTTCATTAGCAATTTAAACATAATTTCACTACGATTTGTGTAGAATTTGAACAACAATTTGTGGAGAATAATATATTATAGTCACTTTCGTTCAAACCAAGATAATTATATTCTAATAAAGTGATAATTTCAAGTGTACAACTAACAACAAGTGATAAATGCAAAGATGAAGGCAAAACTTTGGGTAGTTCGGGTAGTTTGGATACCGGATTGTATTATCCGAATTACCCAAACAAATTTCGGTAATTAAAATTGATATCGAATTTGGGATCGGGTACCTTAAGTTGGGTAATTCGGTCCGGGTTCGGATATTTTGGATACCAGGTAATGAGTATCGGGTATTTTGCCCGGGCTTTACCTACGAGGAGGGCTTCTTTTTTTTTGAAGGGGAGAGGGTTTTATATATTAAGCAGTACAGTACAACCCCCTATTACAAGAAGCACCACGAAAGAAAAAAAACAGCAAACAAGTACGAAGGACTCCTTTGCAAAAATCCTAGACTTCCGGTTTGCTTCAAAGAACGCCCGAAGGCGCCCGACGCCCACCATCGCCCGATTTAAGCCGCCGAGGCCGGAGAAGAAGCCAAACGCGTTGAGAAGCGCAATGACCAGCGGCTCGGATCCACACCGGCCGCATCTATGTCGTTGAAAGACCATCGGCAACTTCCTCCCGAACCTCGCCGGCGCCACCTCTGAACGGCCGCCAGGGGCGGCCGCCATGGAAAGCCGAGCTCGCACCGCCCTCAAACCAGCCACCACGCCCACCATCGCCAACGTACCTTCGGCGAAGCGCAGCGCGAGAACCACCGCTGAGAAGACGACGGAGAGGCGGACCGCGCGGACTCACGGCCTGAGCGGCAAAGCCGGACTCAACCTCCACGCTCCACCGGCGCGGGAGAGAACGCCGCAAGACGGAGAAGAGGGCAGAATTCCATGGCGCGACCTCGCCGCCGCCTCGCCGCGCCGCCGGAACCCTAGACCTAGACCTACTAAACCTACACCCCCCCGGCGGCGAGACCCGCGGTCTTCACCACCTCGCCGGCGGCCCGAAGGCCATCGGAGGCGAGGAGACCGCCGGCTCCGCCGGCCGGAGACCAACTCCTCCAAATCGCCTCTCTCTACTGTAGATATGCGGGAGAGTTCGAGAGAGAGGGGAACGCCTTTCCCTGAAGCTTCAACATTGCCGGGTGTGCCCAATCCTCCACTTGAAGACCAGCAGGAACGAAAGGAGCCAGGTTGACGATGAAGTTTGCCATGGAGGAGGGCGTCCCCTCCAAGGCACTCTCACAATGAGGAATGGAGGTCGTCTAAGGAGAGCGGCGTGTGTAATCTCGGTGTCGAGTTCCATTCCTCTCATTCTCACATGTATCTTTTTTTTTTTTTTTGCTATATATGCATTTTTTTACCGGCCAAACATATCCTTTTTGAGTGGATACGGGCAAAATTAATGTCTTGCAATATTCTTCCTTTTATTCCCCCTACCTTTTTAACCTGGAGTTTGGAGACGAAATGGACAAGAGAGAGAGAGAGAGAGAGAGAGAGAGAAATGAAAGTGTCATGACCGGAATTGGGCCAGCCCGGGAGAGGGGCTAATTGGGCTGACAGCGACGTCGCCCGCCCGAGGGGGGCTGGCGCGCACTGACGCGAGGGCCGTCGCCCCTTGCCGCCGCCTCTCCTCCCTCCCGTCCCGAGTCCGACTCCGCTTCGTCTTCAAGTTAGTATTATCTTAGGTAATTTTTGGTGTGTAAAAGGGGATATTCAATCTATAAGGAAGACCCTTATTAGAAAATAAATAAAAGATTGCTTGTAAAAGGTATTCGATCGTATAAGGAAACCTTATAGAGATTGCTTAGATTACAAGTCCCATTAGCCGGGCTATATAAGCAAAAGGCATGTAATCTCTAGGGGATAAACAAGCAATAAAAATAATATCTATCTCTCTCAGCTCCGGCTCCATCGCCACCGCCGCCGCACGCGCTCGCGTCTTCCGCCCCTCCAGCTGCCGCGCTGCCGCGCCGCGCCCCCCTCCGTCCACGCCTCGTCTCCTCCCCTTCCCCGCGGTTGCTCGTGCTGCTGCTGCGTCGCCGCCCGGCGAGATTGCAACCCCTACGCCCTCCCCCCGCTTCAACGGTCGACGAACTCGTGTCAATTCGGCCCAATCTAGCCGAATGCGGCCGAAAAGTAAGTTGCAATGATTTTTAAACAATGCACAAAAATGATTCGATGAATATTTTAAAAGTGCTTTCAAACTAAAAATGAAATGTCCCAAAATAAAATCAAATTGTCAAAGTAAACATTATAATTATTTTTTGGAGATGTTTTTTTCAGATTCGGCTAGATTAGGCGGAATTGACACTGATTCTTGATCGTCGGCGATCTTGGCGGCGGAGATGGTGTAGATGGTGATTGGGGCTGTTTGGGAGTAGTAGAGGGAAGAAGAAGAGGAGAAAGAAGAGGAAGACGACGTCGAACAGCGGTGTATGCGGCAGCGTGGCGCGCCGGCGGCGGGCGGCGCGGCGGCGGAGAGCGGCCCGGCGCGGCGGAAAAAGGCCCGCGCCCGGGAGACGCAGCGGCGTGATCAACGGCGGCGTAGTAGTGGGCGGCGCACGCAGCGCAGGGAGAGAGAGAGATTGAGAGCTAGAGAGCTGGAGAGTTTTTGGGTGTTACCCCTTTAATTTTTCGATTAAAATCAAGCGATTACTGACTCCCTTGTATTTATAGTCCAGGGAAGACTTGCACGCTAAGCAATCTCTAGGAGGTTTCCTTATAGATTGGAATATCTCTCTCACAAGCAACTTATTTATTTCCTATTTTATTCCTATCTTTATTCCTTAAATATTCCTTACTTTATTGTGAAGCAACCGGCGTGGCACGATTCTACGGCGGGCGGCGCGGCGCGCCGGGGAGGTGCTTGTGCCGCCAGGGGCCTTGGGCCCTGGCGGCGGCGGTTCCCCTCTTGTTGGGCCCTATTCCGGCGATCTCTTTTTGGTTCATGCCATTTTCAAATTTTATCAAGCAATGAAAGGCGATGTGACAATAAATGTTACGCCACAATACATTGGTTTTTGCTTAGTGCGGAATTCATATTTGTTGGGACCCGCTATTAGTAGGCCACACTTGGTAGCACGAATGATCCTAGCATTTCTTTTCTAGAAAAATCGTCAAAGGACTATGACAGTCAAGCATGTCATAATTATCATCACAATTGTATCACATAAGTAGGCAGTGACGACTTTGAGCTGATATTTGTGAACACAACATGACTCTATCATCACAAACATCTGTCATCTCCATCAAAATTGTCATAAACAGGACCGGCTTGTGACAAATAAGTGCTGTATCATTCGGACAGTATCATAAAAGCCCAGATTTCACTTCTTTGAGTGTTTTTTTTCAAAGAAAAGAAAAAAAAAAGAAAAAGAAAAAAGGAGAGCCTCGAGTACATGAAATAATAGTCAATTCAATGATATTCTCCCCTATAACATATAGTTCATTTAGTGGAGCTTAGACCAACTTCCACTCCTTCGTATATTGTAGCTACACTGTAGTACTGTAGTAAGAAATTGTTTTTATCCTTTCTCAAAATGAACAGAAGCCTAATCTAATTCTTTGCCTTCACCAATTCTAGCTCCTTATACATTGTAGCAATAAGCAAGGGGGGCTAGAGGCAAACGAAGCCATTCAAATTCAAAAAGAAAAATAACAGATCGAGTTCATTGGATGTGTGATACATGCTGCAACGAAACTGTCCCTTTGTTCATTGTGCGTGCCACATAAGAAAAACAAAGCATAGCTACAAATGACATAAAAGAAGTGGGCATAAAGGATGTGCATAAAGGCCCGGCACCTCATCACCACCTCATCACCTTTAGATACCTGTGGAGTGGTTCTCATCATTGCAGACCCTTTTTTTAATAACGCGTGCAGACTGTCGGCATACCAACCGGAGACGACGACGACTATGTGGTCTTCCCGTTCATTCCCACCAAGACAACAAAAGCAGGAAGACCCATTTCTAATTCTTTCTGAATTGAAGTATGTACACTGCCGCACAGACGGCCTCCACCGAGCGCCAGACTTTGTACCGAGCGCCGTACAAGAAGCGCTCGGTAGAGTCTACCTCTACCGAGAGCAGCTCTCGGAGAAAGAAAGCTCTCGGTAGAGTCTCTACCGAGAAGCCAACCCTCGGTAAAGTGGCCCCCCTCGGTAGAGTCTGCCTCCACCGAGCCATCTCTCCTCAAAAAAGAACCTCCCTCGGTGGACTTGACGCCCCAGCGTCGACATCGTCGACGGCGCCCTGCTGTCAACAACTCTACCGGCGCGGTAGAATGGTGCTCGGTAGAATATGGTCACTCTACCGGCGCCAATGTGGTAGCGCTCGGTAAATTGACCTTAATTTTTTTTTTAGTTTTCTGATTTCTCATTTCACCTAGACAAACACAATTTAAAATAAGTCACATATATCACATCCATACAAACTTGCCTAATTAAAAACTTGCATAATTTAAAACAAGTCACATATATATCACATCCATACAAACTTGCATAATTTAAAAAGCGCATAATTTAAAACAAGTCACATCTAGCTACAAGTTGTACTACAACTACAACTCACTACAAGTTCATTGCTGCGGTCTTGTAGAAAAAAATGGCTGAAGTGTAGGTCACCGATTTTTAATGCACGAGATCTCCCAAATGTAGACCAACGTTCTCACTAATACATCATCCTTTGCTTCAAACTACGGCGACATGGTGTAATCGACGACGTTTAACCGCGCTGACATGTCATTTGGGTCTCCAATCTTACGAACAACCACCTTTGCCTGATATCCATCTGTAGTGCGCGTTGGCATTGGATTAGTCCATGTCCAAACATAACCCAATCGAGACATTGT
The DNA here is from genome assembly GCA_015847255.1 of Hyparrhenia diplandra. NCBI lineage: Eukaryota > Viridiplantae > Streptophyta > Magnoliopsida > Poales > Poaceae > Hyparrhenia > Hyparrhenia diplandra. Next base: position 64,184 of record JADLZK010005360.1, on the reverse strand, counting down.
GCAGGTTAGAATAGATGCATAACTACACCCGGCGTAGGTTGAGTCATACAGTTTGAACCTGTAATTATTGGAAAAAAAATATGAGAACATCTCAAAATTACCACATCAATTCTAGGTATAAGCTAGGTGATAAATTAACATATCGAGATATACTCAAAAAAATAACATATCGAGATTACCACATCATTTTGGTTCCTCAGAGCACGGTTTTACAACAAATCCCAACATCATGAAGCATGTTCCGACTTTTAGCTATCATCAACAAAAAAGGAGAATGTAGGCAGAGTGTACCCATATTCTTGAAGCTTGTTTACACATCCTATGACAACATATTTTGTGTAACCGACGACCGTTTCACAGTGCCTTTATTCCAACCTACGAGATGTTTATAGAATTTCCACCTCTTCTTCTAGGGCGATGGAAAAGCTAATTGGACATTGGATTTGTTGTCCTAATTCACTATGAAGATGATGTGAGTGTTGGACGTTCACTTCTTGAACCCCAAAGTACGAGAGAGTGTGTTTTAAGCCAAGTGATTTGGTCAATTGGCTGCAATACATTTAAAATTCATATAAATGGTAAATATACATATGCAAATATATTTGACAAATTAATTATACAAATACTTACTATTATTGGAACATTTTCCCGCTATGGTGGGCGACATCTTGGATCAGCGTCAAATCCCGGGGCGTTCGATAGCCAGTGAAACCGATGACTTCGGACGGTGGAAGATTACGTCCAGCCATCTAGAAATATATAGACATTAGTTTCAATTTTTTTTGCAACTTAATAGAAATATATAGTACAATTATATACCACAACACATATTATTACAGAGAAATCGTAGCAATGTATACCTCAACGCAGATCGACGGCGTGGTGGTGGTGGTCTGGCGTGGGCGGTGTTGGCGGCCGGGCCTTGGTGGGGGTGGCGGCTGGCCTTGGTGGTGGTGGCGGCCGGCGTTGGTGGGGGTGGCGGGGTGGGGGGGGTGGCGGCCGACGTTGGTGGGGGTGGCGGCCGGCGTTGGTGGGGTGGCAGTGGTGGGGAGTGGCGGCCGGCGTTGGTGGGGGTGGCGGTGGTGGGGGAGTGGCGGCCGGCATTGGTGGGGTGGCCGTGGTGGGGGGCTGGCGGCCCGGCGTTGGTGGGGGTGGCCGGCGTTGGAGGGGTGGCGGCCGGGCGTTGATGGGGGTGGCGGCGGTGGGTGGAGGAGGATGGAGTAGGAAAGGAGGGGAAGAGGAAGAGGAGGAGAATGAAGGCCCGCGACCACCCCCGATCTGCTACAAGAAGGCAACGAGGAGGAGGACCACGCCCGACCGCGCCTAGCCACGACCACCCTCCATCCTGCTGCAAGAAGGCAACGAGGAGGAGGACCACGCCCGGCGCAACCCCCCCCCACACCACCGGCCGTCCCCGTCCCGCTCATCCCCCGTCCGCGAAGGTAAGGATTCCCATCGATTTTAGACACCGACGTCAAAGGTGAGGCATTTGGCTTGTCGTGGTCGTATACCACGTCCGTAATCGACTGGCTAATGTGTGCAACGATGGCCTAGCTCAAGAGGCAATGACACGGGGTTTATAATGGTTCGGGGCTAATCGGGCGCACCCTAGTCCAGGTGTGTGGCACTATCCGAGCACAAATGCTCGTATCGGGGTGAATACAAGCGGGCGAGAGGGAGGTGAGCTCCCAAGTCTCTACGTGGGGATGGGTGATCGAGGTGTTGTAAGCTGGAATGTCTGTGAACTAGAGAGCTTGCCCTCTTCCCATGGCCAGGCCTCCCTTTTATAGCCCGAAGGGGGCGTACAGGTGGCCACTGAGAGAGGGGACTTAGGAGGAGAAGAGATACAAAATGGAGGGGTGGAGAGAAAAGAGGTCCACTGGTTTGCCAGGCATGCCGGAGCTGTCCGGCGTGCGCACGTCGTCGCCGCCCTATTCGGTAGTCCCGCGCCGGTCGTCGTAGAGTTGGGTGGGGGGCGGCTCCATATTCCCGATGTGTCGTACGTCCGGCCGCCGAGCTCGGGCTCGTTGGTTGGCGACAAAGGGGACGATGAGCTCGTTGCGCCGCCGTTGTCGTCCCCCCTCGCCGTCCGTCGAGGCATGCGCCCGGTAATGTCCACGGGCAGACCTGCGGTGGCGCCACCCGACCATAAATGCACGTACTTCATGTCGCGGGAAGATATGTGGGCAGGAGAGCTCGGCGGGGAGCTCGGCCGCCATCGCCGAGCTCATCCTTGTCCGTAGCGGTTGTCCGTAGTGCTCGACGCGGTATGGCGTGATCGGCGGAACCATACCACGCGTGCGTGCGTCGGGGATCTCGTCCCCCCGACGATATCCTGCCATAGGCTACCCGCGCCCGGAAACAGCAGCCGGCACCATCGATTAAGCGTCGTGTCCAGCCCGCCGCCGGGTTGGGAATTGGTGCTATCCGGAGCTCGTCCGGGCGGAAAAAGAGCTCGTTGGTTGAGCTCGAGCTCGAAGCATCCTTGTATCTTGGTGAGAGCTCGTTCGAGGTGGAGAATTGTCATTAGGACGAGCTCGAGCTTGGTCCGGGAGCTCGTTCGAGACGGAGAAATACTGTCGAGCTCGGGCTCGATTGATCACGAGGATGCTCGGCCTCATTCGTCCCGCTAATGAGCTTGGCTTATCCCATAATGTTGTGTTAGCGGTGGATCCGACCTAGCGATTACGGCCGGAATATCTGTGTCCCACATGGCTACTACTAGTTGTGGTGGAGTGGTCGTGATGGTGAAGTGGTCGTGATGGTTGTGGTCGAGTGGTCGTGATGGTTGTGGTCGAAATTTTGTCCTTGTATGCCTGTGATGATTTACAATGCCCATATTGCAAGTGAGACTTCCATGCCTAGGACTGCTTATGTTCTCATGTCGTCATCAAACCATGGGAAACATCCATGCCTAGCAACTATTGTCCACCTCTGATGACCTGATGGCTAGGCTGGATGTTTCCCATGGTTTCATGGCAGCCATGAACTCTGTTATCTATTGGTCCTTATGCTCCAAGTTCAAATATTAAAGAAAAGGGCATTTAATTCTGAGGCTATGCTTATATATCGGTTCTAGAATGCTTACATTTTTTGACTATGATGTTAGTGCCATGAATCTGAGCTGCATTATCTTTATTACCTCATGGTGGTCATCAAACCGTGGATCGGCGTCCATTCCCAAGCAATGATGGAGTCGGTTCCATGCCTCCCTCATAGGCGGGGATGGATGCGATCACGGTTCCATGGCTACCATGAAATTGCTTAGGCAACAAGGATGATCAATGTGCACCTATGAGGCTATGGATCGAGTCCCTTTATGCAATGGTGGCCTTGTGATGCAAAGCTTTTGCGTTGCTCACCGAAAAAGAACATCTTGCTCTGAGTTTCTCCATGATCTCTTATTCATGATCCGAGAGCATCAAGGAGAAGTCGGGGAGTGGTATGTTCTTTTTAGCGACCTATGATACAAACCTTCTTGAAAAGTTAAGGCCTTATTTTTGACAATTGGTTCTGGAATGCTTACGCTTTATGATTGTGATGTTAGTGCCATGAATCCGAGCTGCATTACATTTATTACCTCATATTAGTCATCAAAGCATGGCTCACATCCATGCCCAAGCAATGATGGAGTCGGAGTTCCATGGCTCCGTCATAGCTGGGCATGGGTGGAGCCATGGTTCCATGACTACCTTGAAATTGCTTTGGCAGCAATGATGATCAATGTGCACCTATAACTGAGTCCCTTTATGTAATGGTGGCTTGTGATGCAAAGTTTTTGCCGCTGCTCAACAGAAAGAATATGATGCTCCTCACTTTCTCCATGATCTCTTATTCATGATCTGAGAGCATCAAGGAGAAGTGAGGAGTGGCATGTTCTTTTTAGCAGCCTATGATACAAACCTTTCTGAAAAACTGAGGCTACCTCCTTTTCTTACCACCTATGGAAGCTTTGCTCTTATATATTTTTATTCTGTTGTTCTCCTATCTCATTTTGGGCTTGGCCTGTGATGCAAAGCTTATGTCGCTGCTCAACAGAAAGAACATAGAGCTCCTCACTTTCTCCATGGTCCTCGCTTGTTCATGTTCTGAGAGCATCAAGGGGGAGGTGACGGGCTCTATGCTCTTTTTAGCAGAAGGCTACACTATCTGATGTTGAGGCCCCATCTATATTACCTCATGATTGTTATCAAATCGTGACTAACATTTGCTTCTACTTTTTAAGGCTATGGCTTGGTATGTTGTATACCGTGGCAAGGTTCCTGGGGTCTATGATAGCTAGACAAAATGCAATGGTGGCCTGTGATGCAAAGCTTTTGCCGCTGCTCAAAAGAAAGAACATTGAGCTCCGAACTTTCTCCATGATCGTCACTTGCTCATGGTCTGAGAGCATCAAGGGGGAGGTTTGGGGCTCAATGCTCTTTTTAGCAGAAGGCTACACTATCTTATGCTGAGGCCCCATCTATATTACCTCATGTTTGTCATCAAACCGTGACTAACATTTGTTTCTACTTTTTAAGGCTATGGCTTGGTATGTTGTATACCGTGGCGAGGTTCTTGGAGTCTATGATAGCTGGGCAAAATGCAATGGACAGGTGAGTGGTTTTTCAGGTAACTATCACAAGAAGTTTCGCACGAGAGCAGCTGTAGAAGCTTCCTATGTAGAGTGCATTGGTAAATTGGACCACCCACTGCCAGTGCAAGCTCCACCAGCCTTGAGTTAACCCATTAGGCTCTAGGTTTTGTTGTTGGTTTTGTTGAGTACATTGAAACTTGATGACTATGAGTTGTATCGGTGTAACTAGACTTGTGCCGGATATTGGACCAATTAATCTATGTTTCGATCATGTATGTGATATATATGTGATAATTGAGTTGTATTAGTGCATGTATGTCAAATATATGTGATATGTGATCTATATGTTACATTTGTAAAGGTGGAATGGAAAACAGAAAAAAAAAAAAAAATTTGGTCACTCCAATCGAGAGCTGCGCTCGAAAACTACAATCGTACCGAGGGTAGTACTCGGTAAATCTAGGAATATGGGGGCCTAGGATCCCCATATTCCCAGTATCTGAGAGGGCAACGCTCGGTGTAACTATGGTCGATTCATCGGCGCGGTCATGGCCCTAGGTGAACGACCATAGCTCTACCGAGCGGCGAGGCTAATGTGGTGCTCGGTAGAGATGGTTTCCCTGTTTTTTTAAAATCAAAATCAACCGAGCGCCCCCGACAAGGTGCTCGGTAGAAATTGTTTTAAAGTTTTTTTTTAAAAAAGGCTTCATCGAGTGTGTTCGTGGGGTGGCCCTCGGTGAACTACACTCCTTTGGTGAGAGCGGGGGGGGGGGGTTCTCTCGCTGAAGTTGGCGTCGGCGGTGGCAAACGCCCGTTGGCGTCGGGCCAGGCTTAGCGAGAGGGAAGGAGCCCGTACCGGCGCCCGTTAATAGCGCTCGGTAGAAGCTCGTTCCCGTGCGATCTTTCACCGAGGGGCTGCTACCGGCGCAACGCTCGGTAGAGCCTCTACCGAACGCTATTAAGCCTTTACTGAGGCGCTTTTAGCGCTCGGTAGAGGCGGCGCCTCGGTAGTGGTAGACGGCGACAACGGCGACTATGTGGTCTTCCAGTTCATTCCCACCAAGACAACAAAGCAGAAAAGACCCATTGCTAATTCTTTTTGAATGAAGTTGATATTACTCACTTTCTTCCACTTCTCTTGGGTATATAGTTTTGTGCACTAATACGCGATTCGTTTGTGTAACCAACTGTCCAAGTACTTCCACAATATCACCTTCCTTTTTTTCTCAAGTTTCAGAAGTTAACTCGATCTTCACACTGGTGGAAATGAGGCTGCTCGATTCACTGTTGTGTGTCGTGCTTGTCTTCACTGCGATTCCATCTGAGCAAGCTTCTGGTGTCGTCGTAACAAGCCAAGGCCAAGGTAGCAGCAACACTCCTCCCACCATTTGCCCCAGAAGATGTGGCAGCCGCAGCTTCGACTACCCATTCGGCGTCGGCTCCAACTGTTCCAGGTCTTCTGACTTCAGTCTCATCTGCGTCAACACCACACAACCCCCCAGGCTTTACCTTCACGATGGTATCACGGAGGTCGTTGATGATATTGATGTTAGTTCTGGAAACTACTGGTTACAGATCAGCCTTTCCCAGGCCATACCCCTGATACATGGCGTCAGCAAGTACAACATGTCATGGAAAGCTCCTGGAAGAGCCTTCACCCTGGAGTACGCGGTGCTAAACATCACAGGCTGTGACTTCAATATATACGGACTTCACCAAGATACAAAAGCGCCCGTGAGGCTCTCTACTGTTACCTGTCCTGATGCAGAGATCACGGAAGAGGTGGCCAGGCAGAACTGCAATGGAACCGGATGTTACTCCATGAGCTTGAGTTCTGTTGAAGCCTTCCAGCTAGACTTTGTCCTCCACAGCAGAGGTGCACTTGGCCTGCACACAAACCGAAGCTCCTTATGGGAGAGCATCAACATAACTTCCGCCGATGCTTCCATAAGCTGGCGTATTGTGGATCAGCCGACTTGTGCCAGCGCCAGGGATGACAGGGCAAATTATGCTTGTGTAAGTAACAATAGTAAGTGCTATGATGGCTATGGGACACAGGATAATTTTGGATACATCTGCAGTTGCGATGGTGGTTATGTGTGGAATCCATATGTACACAATGGCTGCTCACGTGATACAGGTAATCCCTGCAATCAATAAATGAAAGGTTTTTTTTTTCCTACTACTCGATTTAATATTGTTTCTCAATATGACCATAGTAGAGGGTTTAGGTCCACATTTCAGTTAGATGGCCCATGGTAAAAGGAGATAAATCTGAAATGCCAGTGCTGAAGACGAAAAAAAAAAATCCTAAAATATGATGCTTTCAGATAGGTATAGCCATATGGATGTCTTAGATTTTATTTATGCGAATAACATGCATATATGTAGAGTGGCCATGATGGTACTACGCAGCTGAATGTTTGCCTCATCATTAAATGCCACACTAAGACATGTGGGGACACGTGCATGTACACATAGGTAAAAGAATGTTAATAAAAACTGTTCATAAAGCTTATGTACTTCCTCACTCAGGTTGTGAGCGAGCATTTCTTTATGCTTTTGTATAAGCTGATAACCCCAGTAGAATGTATCAAACATATTTGCTTTCTATAAAATCTGGGACAATCCATTTATGTTATATTTTATAATTTACTTCTTCAGTCTTGCACTTCCTCGGTCATGATGTGTGTGAGCCCCATATATATTTTTCTTGCATCACCATGTTTTTATTTTTTTTTGAAGAATATCACCATGTTCTCAAATGCCTAACATTTTTTGAAGAATATCACCATGTTCCCACATGCATATATTTCTTTGATATTTGTGTTCCCACATGCATATATTTCTTTTGATATTTGTTACATATGTATATGCACACATATGTAGTACAATATATATTAGGGAGTATCTTATTATGAATTCATTTTGTCAAAATTAGGGTACAATCCTACGGAACAAAAGGAGAATTGCCAGCGATCGTGCGGTAACATCAGTGTCCCGTTCCCTTTTGGATTAGAAGAAGGTTGTTCTGCAAGAAAGCTATTTCAGCTCAACTGCACAAATATAACGTCTTCCAGTCTCCAGTTTGATGACGAACATCAGGTGACATATATACATATCAATGAAGGGCTTTTGGACATTGATTACAACTTACCATTGTACAAACGGAACATGTTCGGGATGCAAGTGTCTAAGGAACCTGGCCTCTACGTTAGTTCTGGGGAATTGCCCTCTGTGCGATGGGCTGTTGCCAATCTGACCTGCCAGGATGCAAGGCAGAACAAGTCAGGATATGCATGTGTAAGCAGCAATAGCGAATGTTTGGGTGTCTACTCAACAGATGGTTACATTGGTTATCGATGTCAATGTGTGCAGGGATTTCAAGGGAATCCATACATATTGCACAGTGGCTGCGAAGGTCTCCCTCCCTCCCTCCCTCCTTTTTTGCCTTATCTTTATTGGTTAGAAACTGATTGCATTCTTAGGAGCACAACACAAGCACACACTGCACATTCATTTGATGCTTTTGAAATCCTAACCATATTGGTTCAACAAGGGATTGCATTTTGGAGATTACTTATAACTAAAACCGCAGTGAGAGATTTCTTTATCGAAGAATTGTTGTAAGGCACCTTCTTGTACCATGTTTTTCTAATGTATATAATCAGTAGGGAGCAACCCCTCCTGTCATACCCCAAAAGAACAACTGAAACAACAGGGAGTGATAGAGATAGTCCAGTTCAGTTTCAGTCATGAGGCAACAAATCTATATGTTTTCAATCTAGGAAAATTTATGCTTTAAGTTGTAATTCAGATATTTCCTAGTTTTATATTGTTCAATTGGACACTGTGGTTTATGCTGCATAAATCACCCAATTCTGATATCCATACCTGAAAAATACATAACCTTCTGAAGAGATTATAATCAACACTCTCTAATTGCATAACAGCTTTGAATCTTTCAGGCTCTCTACTGTCCAGAGAGCAGAATTCTCCTGTATTCTGATTTTTGACAGTGAACAACAATGTCTGCAAACTTTTTTTCGAGATCACGCCCTTCGGCGCGTTTTTCAACAATGTCTGCAAACTATAACAAGCTACACATAGATAGCACTAATCAGACTAAAGTCAATAGACTGGTGATCATAACTAAATATTTATAGGTGAGGTGATTAATGCCTTTGCGCATTATGATGTTACCTTGTTGTGTTACTAGCTTTGAGTTAGGATTTGCCTCAGCATTTTAAAGACATAATTCTGTGACAAACTGAAATTCACTGGATTACGGGTGAAAACAAAACTTCCCACAAATTGCATTCTTGAATAAAGACGATCTTAGTGCTCCAACACATGGGATGTTCAATATCCTTATTCGTTTTTCCAGAATGAAATCCAACAGTCTGATTTTCCAGATTGCAATATTGTTGTGGGAACCTACCTATATCTGCTCTAAGCCTGTGAATTTTTTTTTCGAAATATCATCGAAATTTCCGATATATCGCATTTTTAGTGAGGTCCGAAAAAATTTTATATCGGTCAAAACTTTTCGGCTAAATTCATATTTTACTCAAAAATTACACCAAACCATCCTAAAATCTCCATATCCTCTAGTCTTAATAAAGACTTATTTTTTTCAAATCTATTTAATTTTCTCACTAACACATTCGATGATACTAGCATATTTGTGCAAATTTCTCACCATGAGCCCGTTGTATTATCACCGCACAACTTATGTGATATATTGTGTTGTTTTTAGTTCATCTTATATAAATTTGTAATGGAAGATGGATTTGGGAGTTTCTCTAGTGAGATGATGCTAAATTTTTTTAAAATGCATTTTGAATTTGTTTAAATTTGACCCGACATTTCGAAATTTCTGAAATATCGCATTTATCGGCAGTGCCGATATTTTTTTTTTTTTTTTTTTTTACCGTAGAAAAACCTAGCTCTAAGCTCATTCTAACTTTCTTCTATTCTCCAATTAACATGGACATTTGCAGCTTTACCAAATAACAGAGCAAGTACGAAAAAGCAAATTCTTCTATTAGGTGAGCTTTGTACAATAGTAATTTCACAACTAACAAGGGGAAAAAAGCAGAACCAGACTAAGGAACATAACTATTTCAGGTATCGTGATTGGGCTTAGCAGTGGCTTCGGGATTTTACTTCTCAGCTTAAGTGCAATGGTGCTTCTTCGCAAATGGAAGAAGGACATCCAAAAGCAACAACAAAAAATATTTTCAGAAAAATAAAGGCCTTCTCTTGGAACAACTGATAGCATCCGATGAAAATGCAAGTGAAAAAAACAAAGATTTTCAATTTGGAAGAGCTGGAAAAGGCAACGAACAATTTTGATCCTACACGAATCCTTGGCCGCGGAGGGCATGGCATGGTGTATAAGGGTATCTTATCTGACCAACGTGTGGTGGCAATAAAAAGGTCGAAAGACATTGTGGAAAGTGAGATCAGTCAATTCATTAATGAGGTAGCAATTCTCTCCCAAATAAATCATCGAAATATAGTGAAGCTTTTTGGGTGTTGTCTTGAAACTGAGGTACCACTGTTGGTCTATGATTTCATTTCGAATGGTTCATTATTCGAAATTCTACATTCTAGTTCAACTAGTGGTTTCTCTTTGTCATGGGATGACTGCCTAAGAATCGCTGCAGAAGCTGCAGGAGCTCTCTATTATCTCCACTCAGCTGCTTCCGTGTCAGTCTTCCATCGAGATGTGAAGTCCTCTAATATACTGCTGGATTCAAACTATACTGCAAATGTTTCAGACTTTGGTGCTTCTAGATTGGTTCCTATTGATCAAACTCATGTTTTTACAAATGTCCAAGGTACATTTGGGTACTTAGACCCAGAGTATTACCATACTGGGCAGCTAAATGAGAAGAGTGATGTATATAGTTTCGGTGTCGTGCTTGTGGAACTACTTCTGAGAAGGCAGCCTATCTTTACCAGTGAGACAGGGTCAAAGCAGAACTTGGGTAATTACTTTCTTTGGCAATTAAAGGCAAGGCCGATAAAAGATATAGTGGCTACTCAGGTTTTGCGAGGAAGCGACCGAGGAAGAGATTAACAGTGTTGCGTCTCTTGCACAGATGTGTTTGAGACTCAACAGTGGAGAGAGACCTACTATGAAGCAAGTCGAGATGAATTTGCAGCTCTTGAGAACAAAAAGGTCAACCTCATGCCATGTCGTCCAAGATAATGCTGAAGAGAAACAACCATTGTTTTGTACAAGAGCTGAATCTAAATATGAGACGTTTTCTATTAGCTTGGAGCAGGATTTTGAATCATCTCTTGGAGTGCCACACTGAGGGCCTGTTTGAAGTGTCAGAATTCCACCAGCACATCAAGAGGAAAAGAAGCTTTTCATGAGGTGGACATTTATTTTCCTGTAAGTCCTACCAAAATACTGCGTTGTAACCAGGCATGAGCCTGAACATCTTAATGTGATCCATCTTTCTATTCCTAGAAGATGATGGACTGTGTCCTTTACTCTCTTGTTTTCTACATTATTATCATACAGAAGTACTTTGTACTTTTTTTTTTTTTTTGAAATGGAAATTTTATTAATTTCAATAAATTACATCAAGGTGATACGATGTCTTGAAACATTCCCGGCCTCTGCCCTTAGGCACACAGCCTTTTGATAGTTTTAAATAACCATACACACTAATGACCGTTAATCCTAAGACTAGACCGCCACCCATGCGCGCCTGGAAAAAAAGTCCTTGGCCACCCGCTCCAAGAACCGAGAGAGCCGCTACAAGCACCTCCCTGAAGAAGGCCGTTGCGAGATAGCCCACATGCGGAGCCAGTCGTGATCGAGTAGAATACCCGCAAAAAAGAAGATTGTTTGTTTTCAAAAACCATTGCATTTCTGCAGAGCCGGATGGACCAACACAAGGCGCGCGCGCCAACAAGAACAAGTGATTTAAATTCTTTTGGTATTCCATTCAACCATCCCCCCAAAAAGGTTATTTATACTAGTTGGCTTCCTTAGACCCCAAGCTGCGTGGACCGTGGCCCATACCATCCTCGTAAAACGACAATCAAGGAACAAATGTTGTATCGACTCGTTTTCTTAACGTAAACAACATTTTAGAGATCCTTGCCAGTTTCGTTTTTGCGGATTATCTTTAGTGAGGACGACGCCTAAGAAGATACCAAAGGAATATTTTAATTTTGAGGGGTATTTTTTTAATTTCCATAACCGCTTGTTGACATTAGGTATGTTTTGACATTAACTTTGTACTTATTGCCCTGTAAATTGGACTTACTCTTACTATTGTTTGTACCTGGATTCTCTTATATCTATTGTTTGTACTTAAATCTTTACAGTCCATACAATGGATGTACATGTTTTAATTTTATAACATCTTAAATAAATTGAGTTATTTGTGTATAATGTATTTAGGTACAAGAATTCATTGAACAGAGCAAACGCAGGATTTGTTTCTTCTCTGATTTTCAAATTCCCCATGAAACAATGTCTCTTGGAAAATTGACAGCATGTCAGCATCTATACTGGGGACGCACTAAATTTTTGTAGCCCACGAAATGTTCCCCAAGAGGGATACTTCACATGTTTATGCTATTAATTTGTAACCACTGTTCTTAAAAAATTTATATGTACTATCACCCTTCACCGATGATGCACATATATGTAACTAGGGAACCTCACACGGCGTTGCTGCGGGAATTTAAAAAATGCGATGATCATAAGGGAAATTTTTATGATATCATATATACCTGATAGGAATATATGACCTTATTACGTAGTTGAAATAACATTAGTGTTTTGAGAAAAATGTCAGTTGCCTTGCCATTATAGTCACTACGAAGTATGTATATGGATTGGGCAATAGCAATGATAAGATTCATAGTAGCTCACTTTAACCATGACTTTTATAGTTTCAGAATGTGCATAGCCCAAGCAGTGGGAAAAAGAATCAAATACTCCATGTCTTTTTTATTTATTGGTATAATCTTGATGGAATCCCTCTTTGCATTTTTACTACAAAGAAATAATCTCAAGCTCTGAACACTGTTCCTCGTTCTATTGACCAGACCTGATTGTCGGGAAAAGGATGACATCCACTCAAAAAGTGTTGCTAGTTAACTTGATATAGGCGGCTACTTCTCCCATTATTTCTTTCTAAATAAGCCGAGCGTGACCAAGCTGAATCAAAAAGAAAAGTAACGTAACTTTGTCAAAGCAACATTGTACTTCAAAAATTGTAGAAGAAAAATATCCAAACCACTGAAGGAAACATCTTAATCCGGACAGGGGAGGCAATCTGTAAACCTTGGCATTCTTCATAAGATGGACTCATTATTACTTCAGATTCAGATAATTCAGCCCTATATGATGTATAAATGAATGATTTAAGGTACCAGAATAGGCAATAAAACCTTTTTCTTTAGCAGCCCATGAAGGAAAAATTGCTAGTACACCTTCATATATTGTTTTGAAAAGTAGTCAGTACAGCTCCATATGTTCAGACAACAAAACCTTTTGCTTCATCTCCACATACAGGAAAAATAGGTAGTCATGTTTGCTGCTAACACCTATTGTCAGCCACGCATTGAATCACCAAGATAAACTATAGAGAATTTAATCACAGCCACAGCCCACAGGTATGTCTGGCGTGGCGCCTCTTTGTTCCTCGTCATCCTCATTCTCTTGAAGGAGATCCTCTGCGGAGATATCAACCAGCTTATCTGCATCTTCACAGAAGATATTCAAGATCAGTGTGCCGGTTTTAGCTAGGCACTATTCTTACAGCTTCTTCCTTCTGTGCTGGCAACTGCATAGTGGTAATTAGTGGATCACAAATTAGAAGTTGAGCAATCATTAAAACTGAGGAGGTCGATTACCATCCGATTCACTCTTATATTGTACATCCTATAAACTTATAATGACAACATACAGAGAGTTTTCTAGGAATTAACATGTTAAACCTATGATCCTAAGTCATTCAAGCATAATAAAATATCTATCAAAAATAAATATAGAGAGTTAAGGATAAAAAAACCTTACACAACAACACTGAAAATATTGAACAACAGGTACACACCGATGAATCATGGAAAAGGAAACCACTCTTTAAACAGGTTGACACCATGTGGTTACATGTGTAGGCGCTAATATAATTTTATGGACATACATAATTTGAAAGAGAAAGAAATATGAAATACCTCATTTCCCATACTGATTTTGAGCTGCTCATCCCCATCCCAGATCCAAAGCAAAGACATGCTCCGGTGTTATTTCTATTGATGAGTTTGAAAGACATACAGGCTGCTATTCAGCTAGTACAGTAGAAGTACTCATTCAGATGACAGATGATGAACATTTGCCTTGATGTAATATGGCACTTGCAAGGATATGAAGCTGCCTTCAGTCTCTACATGTTCTCAAATAGCTCTCAAAGCATGAAAGGTGGTGCAAAGAAGGCAATGAAATCAGCTGGGCAAGTGATAGTTTGTGGCTTTGTGCCTAGAGAATATCGAAATGGAAATTGTTGATTCCAGGCTTGGGCGAGCAAAGATGAAAAAGGATTGCCCAAGGTAATGGAAAAGCCAAAAAGACATGCACAGGACATGAAAAAAATTTAATGTGCTAATACTAACAAAATTGACTGCTAGAGTAAATAAAAAAGTTATTTATCACATCTTAAGTTATGAACCTAGATTGGTGGTTAATTAACGTATTAGTGCTTATCAGGAGTTCTCTAATATCCCTGTATTTGTGCAGGTTAACCCTACATGATGAAAAGAAATGGATTTTTGTAGGACCATTTAATCTATATACGAAGTTGCATTGCAAGCAATGTCCATGAAATGAACTGCAATCGATATATTAAGCCATTAATTTGATTGAGGAAATTTTTGAAGCAGTACAAAGATGCAAACCCTTTGGGTGCTTACTAACAGATGGAATACAAAGAGCGACCTTGTGTAAAATATTCTTTCTGGTAATCCAGTAACCTCCGCTTGCTGGTATTTCGTCAAGCACCTTGCGTGCGCGCCCATGAATGTTCTCCTGCACATGACTGCTGACATGGGACAATTCAGCTGCACAGAATAGAAGTGGACACATAGCACACCGGGAGGCGGGACTCGGGAGGGCGAGTGCGTGATGAGGCCGATCTCGCCGGGAACCGCAGCGAGCAGGTTGGACGGGCTTACATGCCGTAGGTAGTTGGTGGAGGGGAGCAGCACGGCACCCTCAGCTTTTGCCGGTGAGGGAAGGGGAGGAGGAAGAAGGGAGAGAGGCAATCACCTGGATCCGGTCGGCCGACGCAGCATTGTCGACGCTGTCATGATTTGGTTCGGTCTTTGGTGAAGAACCAAATCTTGGCAGCCGACGCGACCGACGCAGCGCTGTCGCTGGCGCTGCACTTCTCGGATGCCGCTGCCGCGTCATCGTCCGCCATGTAATGGGTCGCGACGCCGCCAGGAGCCCCCGCACGGCCTGTAGACGAAGCGTGTCGTCGAGATCGCGGTGAAAACAGGAGCGCCGCACATCGCCGCCGAGCCCTAGTTGCTGCGCCGCCTCAGCCTCCAGATCCGCAACCGGTAGAGAAAGGAGCACCGACCGATGGAGGGAGGAGGAGCATCGACCGGAGGGGGGAGCGAAGGTGGTGCGTCGCGTGGCAGGGTGGGCGGAGCGGGGTCTCGGTTGCTTGGCCGCGGAAGATGGAGGTAGTGGCGGCGGCCTACGTTGGTGGCAGCAGTGGAGGCGGGTACGGTACGGGAGGCCAGGAGTGGGGGGGTGGAGGGTGTCTCTGGAAGGCGAGGGAAATAGGCGGCCACGGAAGGGGGGGGAGGCGGGCGGCCGACGAGTCGAAGCAGGGTAGGGAAGAGGCCGTCGATTTGTGCGTGCGGAAGAGCATCGGGTGGTCACGGAAGCGGAAGAGATTCAGAGGTAGGGGATGAGGCCGAGGTCGGGATAACGATTTCAACGGGGACGTCGAATCAACGCGCTGGTAGATCGCTTTGATATGTTTCAGTTACAGGTAGCATCGCACCAATCGAAGTCCGAGAATTACTAAGATGGGATAAATGGGGAGCCCTATATATAAGAGTTTTAGATAAGTATGTAACCCACGTTTTGTACACCAGTACAGCACACATCATTATCATTATTATCCTATTTGAGGCAAAGAATCAGGGAGGGTCGTACCTATACCCGAGCCATGAAGAGAAGGAAAGGCGCACGCTCAAGGGCCATGGCCACATCACACCATACAGATTAACAGATCAGCAGCAACCTGTTCAGTCACGCTCAACGGCCATGGCCACATCACACCATACAGATTCATGCCGGAGGCCCTCCAAAGATGAATGAAGAGTTTAATCTGCAATTTCGCCACCAGAGAGCGATAAACCAACAAAATAACTATTCATTCAAAGAAAACGATGCAGTCTCGAAGACGACCTACCGACCAAAATGGGGGAGAAGGCGAGAAGCCCGGCAAGGGGCAGCGGCGGCCGTGGAGAGGCTGCGTTGTTCCGCACCCGCCTCGGGGACTCCGATAACGCGGCGGAGGAGGAGCGGTGTGGAAGACTGGGAGGTTGAATACGAATGGGCCATGGCTGCCTATGTGGGCTGTTTCGGCCGGGCCGTGGAACAGAAACGGGCAGAACTTCGAAGCAAGCCACCCGATTGCAAAAGGAAAAAAGCTTTAGGTCCCTGGACTTTAAAATTAGATAAAAAAAATGCATAAATTGTTCATATTACGTCCCTAAGAACAACTCCCGTGGAAGCTCCTATTTTAAGTATAAAATACAACACCAAATGAGGCTCCTAAATAATTCATGCTCTCCTAAAATTCACTCCCAAACCCCTAGCTATAGGCGCTCCCTATCCACTCTCTAGATAAAAATGAGAGTGAAAAAACCTATAGCTAGTGAATTTTAGGAGGGCATGAAAAAATAAAAGTTTATTTAGGAGCTCACTAGTGTTATATTTTATATCTAAAATAGGGGCTTCCTCTAGAGTTGCTCTAAGAGCATCTCCGCACCAAAATTTTATTTGGGCCCCTACCCTAAATTTTAGAGGATTCCAAGAAAAAAATCAACTCCAATAGAACCCTTCATTGGACCTCAATTTTTTTTTTTTTTTAAAAAAAACCCAAATTATAGTCTTGAACCCCTACATCCGATTCCCCTATTCTGTGGGTCTCACCCCTCTTTTCCCCTTTTTTGTTCCCATCTCACTCGCTATACACCGCCCGGTCGCCCATGTCCGCGTGCGGGCGCGGGCGGGCGACGACAAAGCAAGAGCAAAATAAGGGGGAGCATCGGGTCCTCTTTTTTGTGACAAAGGTTGTCGCGCCAATAAGAACAAGTGATTTAAATTGTTTTGGTACCCCATTCAAAAAACCCCCAAACATATTAGCTGTACTAGTTGGCCTCTTCAGCCCCTCATGCCGCGTGTACTTGTGGCCCCGCACCATCCTAGTGAAACGACAATTAAGGAGCAAATGTTGTATCGATTCATTTTCATGACATAAGCAACATTGTTGAGATCCTTGTTAGTTTCGTTTTGCCAGGTTATCCTTAGTTAGGACGACACCTCGCTTAAGATAGCAAAGAAAGATTTTGATTTTGAGAAGTGTTTTTAATTTCCATAGTCGCTATTGATGTTGGGTATGTTTTGATTAATTAGACCCCTATAGTGTGATTTAACCGAGAATACACCCTTGTGGTCAAGGTCCCACTTAAACCCATCACCCTCCGGACTAAGGTTGATTGGTGCAAGACGATTGACCGATTATTCCATTGTGCTAATTTATTGCCAATAAGATCTCTACGCCAAGATAGATTGGGTATTGGTGAAGCAAGCACCTGTGCCACCATATCTTGCTTCTTCATAGCAATATCATAAAGTTGCGGATATTATTGTCATAGAGGCCTATTGCCTAATTTCCCAAAATCTTATTTGTGACCTATTTTTTTATAATGAATGTTCTGAATCTAAGGAAATCTCTTTTAACTTTCATCGGGCTTGCCCAAAAATGGGAGGTGGGAGTCCTCGCTTTTCGAATGGACCCGCACCACGTGGCTTGGTCCCTAGATATTTGTTGCGAGAGGATCTTTGCCAAGTACCATCTGTTGTCGACAACCGATACAACCATTTATTAAGCAAAGCAATATTTTTGAGTTCTAGATTGTGTACCCCTAAACCCCCTTGTTCTTTGGGTTGGCAAAGGATATTCCACTTCGCTAGGCAGTATTTCCTTTTGTGCTCGTCGCTCTGCTAGAAGAAGCGTGATCGAAAGTAATCCAACTTTTTACGGATTCCTTTTGGAATCTCAAAGAAGGACATCATATACATTAGTAAGCTGCTAAGAACGGAGTTGACTTCAAAACTACTCATAACAGGTCATGGATGTAATACGAACAGTTTGAACAATTGAGAGATATGTTTTGCCTGGTTCTAAAGTCGAGAGATGAAAAGCGGACTTTCGTAAAAAATTAAGGGACCTAAAGTGAACTTCTTCCTCCACAATCCGCGTCCCTGAAATTAGCAGGTGAATTCCCAACATTGCTACGAGAATCTAGGAGTAAATTGAAGGTCAACAATGGATGGCAAATAAAGAATGAAGTAAATAGAAAAAGGTGAGCATCTCCATTAGTTTAGCAAATTTTATTTCCTAAATCTTATTGTTTGCCAACTTCCAAAATAATATAGGGGGTAAAAAAGAGCTCATCTCCAAAAGTTTGACATAATTTATTTTTCAAAACCCAAATTTGTGGACCTACACATTTAGTTGCCTGCATTTTCTCTGTGCGCCGTCGTGTACATAGTATTTCATTTGATTTCATCTTGGGCCACATTTGGATTGCAACTTTTCGTTTGTATTTGGTAATATTGTCCATTCATGGGTTAACTAGGCTCAAAAAGATTTGTCTCGTGATTTATAACTAAATTGTCCAATTAGTTATTTATTTTCCCAATGTTTAATGCTCCGTGCATACGTCCAAAAATTAATGTGACGGAGAGAGTGAAAAAACTTGAAATTTGGAGTGTAACTAAACATGGCCTTGATATATACGGTTTTGACCTTTCAGTGTATTGATCGCTTTGTTTTTCGTAAACATGTGATCAACACTATTTAGTACGAGCAAGCATTGATGAAGTGCCATTCAGCAGCAGTACCATTCAGTAGCACCAGCTACGAGACCGGGCCTCGTTTAGTTGGTTGAAAAAATTGTAAAAACCACTGTTGAAACTCCTATAGCATAATGTAGCGACGCTTTAGTTTGTTTGTGAATCTGCGATAAATATTATCCTACCACGGGCGTAACTAGGGACTCAAAAGAATCGCCTTGTAATGTACATCTAAACTGTAAATTAGTTACTTTTTACCTACATTTCATACTCGAACATATGTCTTTTTTGGTATATTTAATGTGATGTGATGGAGAAGAAGGGAAAAATGTTAGAAACTTTAGCCATCTAAACGAGGCCTAATAGGCACAGTAACCCTTCATCATGTCATATCAGCACTGCACAGCCAGCAGCAGTAGGAATCAGAAGCAACAGGCATGGCGGCAGACAGTTGTAGGCGACCGCGCGTGGTGGCCTGTGGGAGCCTGGATGCGTGCGCGTGAACCGTGCGAGTAATTTTTAGCAAGTCGGCGTCGGCAAAGATGGAAAGGGTGATACCAGTTTGGAGAATGTTTTTTTTTTTAATTTTGTTTTACACCGGTATGGACGGAATTAAAAACTAATATATTGTTCAATAATTATAGCTATTTAAAATAAATATTTTACTTTCGCTTATATCAGCACATAAAAAAAGAGAGAGAGAAAGAGAAGGAGAGCCAGTACCATGGGGAGCAACACGTCGACCGCTGACTTACCCGCAGAACTGGAACTCTGTGAGGTATGGCTAGGAATATAATGACTTATTTGCATCTCTATTCTCAATCAGCATACCTTGACTACTGACCTAGCTAGGTGAGTATTGCTACCACTGCATGGAAACAAACAGTTAATTAGTACGTCCAACCATCTCACAAACAATTAATTTTTTTTTGGAAAGGCTGATACCAAACTATTGGAGAATGTTTTTTTTTTTTTTTAAAAAATTAAAGATAGGAAAGGTAGATGGTGAACTGTAGGTTGGAGTTGCTTGCCTGGGAGGTGTAGCTAAAAATATTAATTATAGTCAGAGTAACTTTCCTTTTTTTTTTTTTGGAAAGTTTTTCTATCTTTAGGAAAAAAGAAAAAGAGTTATAAAGCTATACATATAAATTCTGTCTCTAACTTATGCATATAAATTATGCATCTAACTTATACACATTACTCACGTTATCTTTAACATTGCAAAATTACGCACATAACTTATACATATAACTTATGGAGACGGCTAACGCCTGCACGTGCAGGATTTAGCCTTATGGCCTGCACAGTCCAAATATAGGAAAAAACCTCAAATTGCATTTTCTATCCTGGGTTTTGCATGGAAAACAGAAGAAAGCTCTCTAGCGCCTGCGCGCTTCTTGGGCAAAGGCCCCGCAGATGCCAGGCCCAAGTTGCCGCAGCCACCCACCTGGAAGCTTCTTCCCCGCCGTCCTTTTTTTTTTTAACTTTTCCCGCCAACATTCATATAAAAACACATAGCAGCTACACACGAATTTGCCCAAAAAAAAAAAAAAAAAAAACTACTCATCCGCAGCCAAGTTAGCTTCTTCATCAGACTATAACTACACAATGAAAAAGAAGAAGAAGAACCAAACAGATCTGTTCCTTAAAAAGCAAATTTAGTTGTTTTGCATCATCTAATATCAGATTTCTTACTAGAAGCAAATCTTACAAATTGATAAAGCAATTCAACAATTGTGCATAAGAAATTCAGTTCTTTTGCATAATCAATTCACTTAAAAAAAAGTACTACTGCAAATCCATCTTCTTACTGCATAAGAAGATCTGCTTCCTAATATTTTCCTAATGCCTACTGTACATATATACATCTTAAGTTGTTCTTGTGTTAGCTGTTGCACATGGTTACTCCATATCTGATATCATAACATATCCATTTTGATGCTTGATTGCCTCACACCTACAATTAAATAGACTTGATAAGTACATAGATGATAGTGAGGAACCAGGAAAAAAATGAGCAAGCCTCAAATTTCAACTGCACTAACAAATAGACTTTGCTACTAGAACCGATTCAATTGTTCTGCATCACCTGATATTAGATAGTACTGTAGTTCCTATTGCGTTAGCAGATTTGATATAACTGATAACAAATTTAGTTCTTTTGCATAAGCAATTCAAGTTATTTTGCATAATCAATTCAGTTGACAAAAGTAAATAGTTGTAATCTCACTCTCTAAGCATATAGGTGTGAATTTGTATTAAAAAAAAATGTTGCAATCCTACTGACGGAAGCAAAACCCATCACCAAAATGTACCATTCAGTGTTGTCTCATGAATCAAATTGGGATGGAGGCAGCA
The DNA here is from genome assembly GCA_015847255.1 of Hyparrhenia diplandra. Classification (NCBI taxonomy): domain Eukaryota; kingdom Viridiplantae; phylum Streptophyta; class Magnoliopsida; order Poales; family Poaceae; genus Hyparrhenia; species Hyparrhenia diplandra. Next base: position 43,110 of record JADLZK010005360.1, on the reverse strand, counting down.
AATAAGGTCAGAGGTCAGTATCTAGCTCTGCCAAGACCAACCTGATGAGGATATGACCATGCACCACGGGCGGGATCAGCGGAGAAGCATTTCGATGATGGAGTAGTCGCTATAAGAGTACCAAGCAGAGTGCCACCATCTGCAAAAAGAACTGGATGCGGATCAAAGTGACGTGTTCTAGACTGCAATTGGAGACTTGAGCCTTGACAGCTCACTGTAGGAGCAGAGTAGCAGATAGCATATATTAGCAAAAATTGTCAAAAAGCAAAAGCAGGGCGGCACCTGGCAGCCACCGCACCCATAGAAACATAGATAAAATAAGAACAATATAATTTAGGACAGAGTACATGCATAGAAAAAGTGTGGTTATATATTTGCTTTGTTCAATGAATATATTTGCCCAATGGCTGTGAAAAAATTACCTAGGATCTTACATTAATTTGCCTAAAATAAATGAAGGCCGGAAGCTCAGATGTGGCGGTGAGGTGAAATGCATACTATGAATTCAGCTATTAAAATAAGGTCAGAGGCTGGACAAATCTAGTGATTCAGATAATCAATTTAATAAATTCAGAAAATGAATTCAGCTATTAAAAAAGCAGTTTAGTAAGCTTCAATTTAGAGTACAAAAAAGTGTATTATTTAGTTTCTAGCAGCTACATTTCTGTGCAAATCATTTAATAAAATGAGCAGTAGTAGTTAAACCATAGTAAAATGCCATCATGTAGATGACTTTGGTCAGTTAAGAGTAGCACGGCTGCTGCTTAAAAAATATTATGTGGTGTTTAGAATAGCTAAACTAATTGACTTGTATGGTGTACATGATAGAATAATAACACCACCCATGTCCATGTCACATTTAATCAGCATTGAAACAACAGCATGTCACATTTTACGAGCATTCATCTAAAACAGTACTAGAGCTAAAAAACAGTTTTATAACTCCACCCCAAAATATAGTGCTTAACACTTAATAGTTCATCACATTGCCTGGTAGGGGGCATGCATTTAAAAGACAATTAACCTAAAACCCAATGCCTGGTAGGGGGCATGCATTAAAAAGAAAAATACCCCAAAATCCATTGCCTAGTAGGGGGCATGCTTTTCAAAAAATACTTACCCCAAAACCATTGCCTGGTAGGGGCATGCATTTAAAAGGACACTTGCCCCAAAACCCATTACCTAGTAGGGGGCATGCTTTTCAAAAGACAATTGCCCAAAACCCATTGCCTCGTAGGGGCATTTAAAAGAAAACTTGCCCAAAACCCATTGCCTAGTAGGGGGCATGCTTTTCAAAAGACGACAGTTGCCCCAAAACCCATTGTCTCTTTAGGGGCATGTATTTAAAAAGGACACTTAAAAAAAAAAATACAAAACTCTCTTTTCTATTTTTTTTTAATGCATCACACCTGTTTGTGTACCGGGCAAAATTACAGATCAAATAGAATAGAGGCAAGGTGGTGATGTCAAAAGCTAGTTTTGTACTACCTCCGTCCGGTTTATAGTTCGTTTTAGCACTTTCTCAAATGCATGCAAGATTGTGTGGATGTGGATGTTAATGCGTTTAGATGCATGCAACAAGTAACTAACTTGGACACTCAATCCATCCGCTAGGGACGACCTATAAAATGGAACAGAGGGAAGTACAAAAGAAAGACTAGCTTAATGACTGAACAGAAATGATCAGCATAACAGTAGAAGAGAAAGAAAGAATGATTTGTCACCAATAATATTTCACCTGAATTAGTCAACACCCCTCCCATTCTACTCTTCCCCTACTCAAAAAATAGAATTTGAGCTTGTCTTTGTATAAAATGCTTTATTGTGGCTGAAGAAATGCTCAACTGATAACTGTCCTATTATATTTATGGCATACTAGCATACAAGTCTTACTATTCTGTAGAGCTGTAAGCAGATAATTAAGCTGACAAATACTCTCTTAGGATTATCTAGAATCTAGAAACCCCAAGAAACATTGATAAACTTCATGAAAACATTGGTGGTGAGGTGACATGATACTTATCTTCCTTCTAGATACCAACTTAATTGAACAGATACATTGTTTTCTCAAACATCTATCAGATATTGGTTTGCTTACTGACATTCCCACCACTTAAAGCAGTCAATTTTTTTTTTCAAAAAAAGATAAGAACAGGAAGCAAAATCAAGTTAACAACAGAATATAATGAAGATGATTCAAGGTTACTAAAATTACATTAGCAAACACATTGCTAAGCTGCAGTGATAGGTCGACCAGGGAATGGCTTACATTGTGCGCCATCCCGATCATTGCTAAGCTCCTGTGCTAGGTCGACCAGGGAGATTCAAGAAATGTATCGGTCCTACACAAAAACAATACAAACTGGAGTAAGATATCAGTTTGCAGTTAAAGGCACAAGCATGATAGCTGAGAAAACATGGTTAGGCAAGGTTACAGATATATCACGTAGCTACTAATGTGACTGGTAATTTCAAACAGTGACTTCATTTTTGTGTCCTAGTAATTTTCAAACCATGCCCGCAAAATGGCATATTTATTTCCAAAACCACTACATTGCGGAACCTTCTCAAAACATACAAATGTGAGCACACAGCTACAGCATGTTTAATTCAATTTCCATCTGACCAACTTCAGCTTATGATCCTCACATGAACAAGAAAAAGTAATTTTCAGCGATTATTGATCTGGGCTGCACGATATATGTTTGATTGTTTACTTCAATACGGATTGCAGTATAAGGAAAATTAAACATCCAGAAATACAAAACATGCTAGTAACAATTGTAAAATTGAAAATCAATTGCAGGTATGCATAAGCAAAAGAACAGAACCTATTCATAGTATCAAGCGAAATGAAAAGCTCCTGTATCATCTCAAATTCTTATTAAATCCAGACTTAGGAGATAGTTGAGATCTCAAACAAAATTAGATGTAGACTCAAGAGATATCTCGCACACAGTAGTAAAAATTGGAGATAAAAACCTAAAAAGCAACTGATTGTCAGTCTCTCTCCACCAATTTATCAGTAAATCAGGGATCTAGGAACATTGAGCTAACCTGCAGGTCATGGAGGGCAGAAGAATAAGGACGATTCAGTGGAGCCATCCACCAAACCCGACGAACCAAGGAGCATGGACTGCGAGCTGAGGACTGAGGGGGCAGCCGGAAGGAAGGGGAAACCAAACTGGCGTGCTGCCGCTGCGGCCCTGAAAAAGCAAGGAAGAAGTGTTGTCCTCTCTCCTCCTCTGGTAGTCACTCGAGTCCATCCATCGGTTGATGTCAGCTGCTTCAGCTCCGTCGTCCTCCGCTCGCCAACCAAGCACAACGAGCGAGGCAGGTCATCACGGGCTGGCTGGACCGACCGACCGCCGCAAGCTGGCTTGTTCGGCTGGTCACCACCCGGCCAACGCCTAGCACCTATGGGGAGCAGATCCATGCTGCCCCTGACCTCTTGGTAGCCATGGCTGGCCGGCTTGCCGCCACTACCTGCAGATGAAGGAGAATCAGGAGGGGTAGGGGAAGTGGAGGAGGAGGGAAGGAGGGAGTGGAGGAGGAGGACGAGAAAGAGGAGGACCAACCTGGCCGGATCCGCCACGCTCACCGCCTGATCTGCTATGGCCGCCGGATCCACTCGCCGCAGTTGGGGAGATTGCTGGGGAGAGAGAGAAGAGGGAGGGACTCGCCGGATCCGCGCCCCATCGCCAGAGTTGGGGAGCACGGAGGCAAGGGAGGAGTCGCGGTGAAGTAACTGACAAGGCGGGGAAATGAGGAGAGGGTGTCCAGTGGGGTGTCCAGTGGGAGCCGATGCGGCCGTCAGAGTGGGAGCGGATGGCCCAGGAGACAAACGGATCGCAGGATGATGGATGGACGACCCACGAGCGTGCAGTCCATACGATAAACGGCTGCACGCTCAGAAATAAGACAATACCATAACAGAGTACACACATAACTTACCCACGTTATAAAGTTACGCCTAACTTATATATATATCTTACTACATGAAACACATAACTTACACACGTTACAAAGTTATATCTAACTTATACATATAACTTTTATGTGTAACTTAGATTATATTACATAAATTAGTATACATAAATTGCTATTAGAAAAAGAATCAAAAAAAAAAAATCTTCAAAACTTATTCGAGTGGGGATCTAGTTTTGTTCGTTTCATCACGTAGAACACATCACGGAATTTAAAACTAATATACCGTTCAATAATTATAGCAATTTAAAATAAATATTTTACTTTCACTTATATCAGCATATAAAAAAGAGAGAGAGAAAGGGAAGGAGAGCCAGTACCATGAGGAGCAACACGTCGACCGCTGACTTGCCCGCGGAACTGGAACTCTGTGAGGTATGGCTAGGAATATAATGACTTATTTGCATCTCTATTCTCAATCGGCATACCTTGACTATTGACCTAGCTAGGTGAGTATTGCTACGACTGCATGGAAACAAACAGTTAATTAGTACGTCCAGGCATCTCACAAACCCGGCCAGAAGGAAACCGATGCTGCCAGAAAGCACGTACTATATACTTACAAAAATAGTTAAGCAATGAAACGCAAATGTCATTTACAAGAAGTCTCCAAAATGGCTAGCCAAACTTGTAAAATATAGAACACACAAAAAGTAGCATCATCGGTATGCAGCATGAGATGACTGAGCACTGAGCAGGGACAGAGAAGTCACTTTGCTAAACTGCAATCCACTACGTCCCGCAAAGTCACTGTAAGGGCGGTTGTAGGGGTTCTCTAAGGGTGGTACTCTCAGCCGCTCTTCCGAGTGGGCTCTTACGCGGCTGGGAGAACGGTGTGCCTTGCCTAATCCTTGTGATGTTATGAAGTGATGCAGGAACTGGATGCCAAGAGGCAACGACGGATAGAAGGTGCACGTAGCTACACACTCAGAGAGAAATCGCTCAATGACATTTGAGATCCTCTATGTCAGTCTCAGGATGCTCGGACGGTTTCTATGATCATCAACATGGCCACTTGCTGCTAATACAACGTTGCATGAGACATCAAAGTGATAGGAGTGGAAGTCAAAGAGGTCACATGCAGTGGAGGTTCTTTGTTAGAGGAGGGTGACGTACATGACTAAATACACACGGAGTAGAAAGCTATGATTCATTTTTTTTTTCCTGCCACAAGAATGTAGAGAGTTGAAGGAATATGATCCAAAGGAGATGAACCTGAGATGACGTGGTTCAACTTGGTTGCAGAGAAATAAGAGTTAAAGTTTGTTAGTGGATTCCATGTGTAGAGGTTAGATTCCTGTATACCGTCCTGGAGGGACAGATATAAGCGGAAAAACTCCCGCACCGGGCGTCTGCTATCACGCACGCCAAAGTCCCGGCGCCACACATCCAACATGTCGAGTTCATCGGTGCGGTCATCGTCGGGGTTGGCGAGAGAATCGTCCTCGGTGGTGGCGGCGGCAGTGGCGGCAGCAGCCAGTGGCAGCGGCGATGAGTAGCGGGTCGAAGCGTGGTGGCCACATCCTCATCCTCCTCATCGGCGAGGAGAGCGGAGGAGTTGTTGGAGTCGCCGGTGGGCGTGGAGGAGCGGGAGCGGGAGTGGGAGGCGGATGTGGGGAAGCGGGGAGGAGGGAGAGGCACGGTGTGGAGGATGGCGAGGGAGAGGAGCGTAATGAGCGTGGTCGCGGCGGTGCGAGTTGTGGGCCTAGGCCCGAGTGCCGTCGTGCACGGTGGGAGTGCGTGCGGGCTCGGAGACGCTTCCACGGCGGGATAGCCGGCGGTGGCGGTGGACCCTACACGGTGGCACGAGGGTTGGTGAGTTTGGTTGGAGAGGGCCTTCGAGCCCGCCCGCCGCCCGAGGAATAGAGGACGGCAGCGGAGGGGGGATCGCGGCCGGCCGCCACCGGAGGGCGTGGGGAGGGGGTGGCGTGACCCGGCCGAGGCGCACGGGTGGGTGGGGGGAGCAAGAAGTGGGGAAGAGAGAATGGGAGGAGAGAGGGGGGAGCGTGTATTACGTGTGGGCTCCAACGATGGGTAGTTGGGAATGGGATAGAGGATGATATTATAGATGGGTGTGAGAGAAATTGGTATAGAAAAATGAATCTCGATGACGAGGACAAAAGATTTCCTTTAGAGGATGAATATAGAGTATATATGATGAGTGCAGATAGCTTTATATGGATTCATCCGGCACGACAACACCCACGGGACCACCCAAGAACTTGCACTAAAAATTGAGACCTTTAGTCCTGATTACAGTCTCGGTTCCCAAAACCGAGGGGGCTGGAGGCAGTTTCTCAGTGCAACTCGTCGAGGCCTTTAAGAAAGAATGGTGCCAGTCTTAAATCGCGGTGTCATTGCCTGTCACCTCCAGTACATCCAACGAGGATCGTGTGAAATACTCCCTCCATCCGAAATTGTAAGTCGTTTGATTTTTTTTTTGCTCCAAATTTGACCATTCATCTTATTCAAAAAAAAAATTTGCGTAAATATAATCAAATTTAAGTCATTCTTTAAGAACTTTTATTAATAAAGAAAGTCACAGCAAAAGAAGTCATATTTTTGCACAAATTTTTTTAATAAGGCAGTGGTCAAACTTATTGTTAAAAAAGTGAAACGACTTACAATTTGGGATGAAGGGAGTACTTGTCAAAGCTGCAATCGTTGAGGCCTCTGCACCTCCCACTAGGACACCTGGAGGCCGCACCCATGGCACTGGCGGCCTCTGCGCCTAGGATGAAAACCGACGGAAAACAATCTTGTACCGACCGTTTCCATATTCTATATCATGATGATACCATTTTCAGTTCCTTGTGGATATGCGTGATCAAGCTACTATGCATTAATTTAGATTTTATTTCATGTAGAGAGCGTTTTAGGGCTAAATAACTTACAACTTGAACATGATGTTATGGGTTATGTTAGATTTAGCATCTATTTTGAAATTGTAATATACTTGAGATATTTAAATACTTTTTCTAGGATCAACAGGAAAGTACCTGCCGAAAAAATAAAATTGGTCTAAAACGTGAATTCCTTAATTGCATGTTGGCTCGCAAACAGTCTAGTCGGCTAGCTAGCCATTGGCTGATGTACCTATCGACCAACAAAAAGTCAACTGCACCATTCCCTGCTGGGCTGCCCCGATAGTCGGCCAGATAGGCATTGGCTGATGTGCCTATCGGCCAACCAAAAGCCTGATCAAAAAGTCTGGTCAACTACACCATTCAGCTGCTGGGCTGCCCCGATAGGAACCTAGTCGGCCAGATAGGCACTGGCTGATATGCCTATCGTCCAACCAAAAGTCTGGTAAAAAAGTCTGGTCAGCTGCTGGGCTGCCCCGATAGGAACCAGTCAGCCAGCTAATCGCGGACTGTGTATAGTAAAACTACCTTGCCGTGCACAAAGGCCCAGCACCTCGTTACCTTTAGATAAAAAGAATTGGCGTACAGAATTGTCGTCTACGGTTGTGTTTAGATCACCGCTTCTGCTGAAAAGTGGCAGCAACGAGTGGGGTCGTCGTTTCCTCTGTTGTGTGGCGCTGGTGGAGTTGGCGGTGACGGCTGCTGGCGTGTTGATGTCCCAATCCAACCGGCGGTATTGATTGATGATGGTGCTTTCGGTTAATGCCTCAATCCAACCGAGGGAATTTTTAGGTTTTATTTATTATTCCATCCGCTTAGTTTTCTTAGTTGAGTTGGATGAGTGGTTGTTGCCGGCTCGTGTTGATGTTCAAATCCAACCTAGCGGTTTTTCATGTTCACTTTTTGCCATCCGGGTGGTTGTTAGAGGTGTGAGTGCGTTGGTACACTCCCCTAAGTTGAGTTGAGTGGACGCTAGTTGTGTCGCGAGAGTTGAGTTGATTTGGTATCTAGGTATGCGGGTGGAGTAAGTGCCCTCCACCATTGTATGGTTTTTTCTAGCCCAATTTTCAGTCAAAAAACTGGGTTGACATTTGCCTTTTTTCTTTATTCGCCTAATAGAAATCGCGGCAAAGTTTTTACCGTCCCTTCGAAAAAAAAAATAATTAAATGTACCAAAAGATGGATGCATGGAGTATGAAATGTATGTAAACAAAATAACTAATTGCACAATTTAGATGTATATTACGAGATGAATCTTTTGAGCCTAGTTACCATATGGTAGGATAATATTTACCACAAACAAACAAAAATGCTACAATGTTTTTCACTTTTGTTCGAACCGTGCCAATTTTCGGGATCTAAACACACCCGAAGACAAAAACATCTTCCCATTCCCGTGAGGACAACAATGCAGCAAGACCCATTCCCATTGCTAATTCTTTTCTGAGTAAACATTACCTTCCTCTTTTGTCTTATCTTCTGTGGTTCGTGTATTAATACGAGTCGTTGTTTGCCCAAGTACTTGCCACAACATCAGTTTCCTCTCTGTTTGTTTGCCCAAGTACTCCCCACAGCACCAGTTTCCTTCGTTTCTTTCTATAGTTTCAGAAGTTCAGATCTCTTTACTGGTGGAAATGAGGCTGCTGCTCGATCCTCTATTGTATGTTGTCCTTGTGCTTGTCTTCACTGCAATTCCATCTGAGCAAGCTTCTGGTGCCATGTCTCCCGGTTGCCCCAGAAGCTGTGGCAACCTGACCTTCGACTACCCATTCGGCATCGGCTCCAACTGTTCCAGGTCTTCTGACTTCAGTCTCACCTGCGACAACACCACACAACCCCCCAGACTCTACCTTCATGATGGTATCACGGAGATCATTGATGGTATTGATGTTAGTTCTGGAAACTACTGGTTTTATATCAGCCTTTCCCAGGCCATACACATGATTCATGGCGTCAGCATGTACAACATGTCATGGAAAGCTCCTGGCAGAGCCTTCACCCTATCCTATGCAGGCCTAAACATCACAGGTTGTGACTTCGATATATACAGACTTCGCCAAGATACAAATGCAACCGAGAGGCTCTCAACAGTTACCTGTCCTGATGCAGAGATCACGGAAGAGGTGGCCACGCAGAACTGCAATGGAACCGGATGTTACTCCATTAGCTTGAGTCCTGTTGAAGCCTTCCAGCTAGACTTTGTCCTCCACAGCAGAGGTGCACTTGGCACGCACACAAACGGAAGCTCCTTATGGGAGAGCATCAACATAAATTCAACCTATGCTTGGATTAGCTGGGGTATTGTGGATCAGCCGACTTGTGCCAGCGCCAGGGATGACAGGGCAAAGTATGCCTGTGTAAGTAACAATAGTACGTGCTATGATGGCTATGGGACACAGGATAATTTTGGATATGTCTGCAGTTGCGATGGTGGTTTTGTGGGGAATCCATATGTACACAATGGCTGCTCACGTGATACAGGTAATCCCTGCAATCAATAAATGATAGGCTATTTTTTTTTTCCTACTACTCTATTAAAATATTTTCTCAATATAACCACAGTAGAGGGTTTAGGTCCACATTTCAATTAGATAGCCCATGGTAACAAGGAGATATAAACCTGAAATGCTAGTGCTAAAGAACAAAAAGAATACAAAAAATATGATGTTTTCAGATAGGTATAGGCATATGGATGTCTTCGATTGTATTTATGCAAATAACATGTATATATGTAGAGTGACCATATGAAAGGTACTCCATGACTAAACTTTAGTCCCTATCACATCAGATGTTTGGATACTAATTAGAAGTATTAAATATAGACTAATTACAAAACTAATTTCATAAGTCGTGACTATTTTGCGAGATGAATGTTTGTCTCATGTTCATAGAAAGCATCACATTCGCTAATATAGACTAATTAGGCTTAATAAGTTCGTCTCGTGAATTAGTCATGACTTACGCAATTAGTTTCATGTTTAGTCCTCCTAATTGACATGTTAAGTCATGATGACTAATATAATTGCTACTAATTGTTTGCCTCATCACTCAATGCCACTAGCACACAAACTGACATGTGGGACATGTGCATGCACACATAGGTAAAAGATTACTAATAAAAACATTTCATAAAGCTTATGTACTTCCTCAATCAGGTTGTGAGCGAGCTTTTCTTTATACTTTTGTATAAGCTAATAACCCCAGTAGAATGTACCAAACATATTTGCTTTCTATAAAATCAGGGACAATCCATTATAATTTATAATGTACTTCTTCAGTCTTGCTGTCTACTTCCTCGGCATGATGTCTGTGAGTACCATATATATTGGTTTTATTGCATCACCATGATTGCTCAAATGCCTAACATTTCTTAGATGCTAACAACTTGGATATTCTCCAAACATTAGTGACTTTTGTATTTCTTTTGTCAAACTTAGGATATAATCCAATTCAACAAAAAGGATAACTGCCAGCGATTATGCGGTAACATCAGTGTCCCATTCCCTTTTGGCTTAGAAGAAGGTTGTTTTGCAAGAAAGCTATTTCAGCTCAACTGCACAAATACAACATCTTCCAGTCTCCAGTTCGAAGATGAACATCAGGTGACAAATATACATATCAATGAGGGGTCTGTGGACATTAAGTACTCACCATCTTACCAACAGGCGATGTCTGTGTATGTATCTAAGGAACCTGGACTGTACATTATGGATTCTAGGGAATCATCCTTTGTGATGAACTGGGCTGTTGCCAATCTGACCTGCCAGGAGGCAATGCAAAACAAATCGGGATATGCATGTGTAAGCATCAGTAGCACATGTTTGGGTGTCAACTCACAAGATGGTTACATTGGTTATCGATGCCAATGTCTGCAGGGATTTCAGGGGAATCCATACATACACAATGGCTGCCAAGGTCTCCCTCCCTCCCTCCTTTCTGCCTTATTTTTTAGTTAGAAACTGATTGCATTCTCGAGAGTACACACATAATACAAGCACGCACTGCACATGCATTTGATGCTTTTGAGATCATAACCATATCGGTTCAACAAGGGATTGCATTTTGGAGATTACTTATAACTAAAACAGCAGTAACTGATTTATTTGTCTATTAATTGTTGTAAGGAACCTCTTTATCACCTGTTTTTTCTAATATATAATCAGTAGTGAGAAACAGCTCCTGTCATACCCCAAAAAAGAGCAACTAAAACAGTAGGGACTGATAGATATAGTCCATTCCAGTTCAGTTCTCAACAACAGATCTATATATTTTCAATAAAGAGAAATCTATGGTCTAAAGCTGTAATTTAGATATTTCCTAGTTTTGAACTCAACCAACCAAATCTGAGACATCTATACCTTAAAAATCTATAATCCTTCTGAAGAGATTATAATCATCTCTCTCTGATTGCGTACTAGAACTTTGAATCTTTTAGGCTGTCTACTGTCTAGAGTCCAGAAAGCAGAATCCTCCTCTGTATTCTGATTTTTGGCAAACTTCAGTGAATAACAATATATGGAAACCATAACAAGCTACACACAGATAGCAATAACCAGACTAAAGTCAATAGACTGGTGACCCAAGTTTTAAATATTTACAGATGATTAATGTCTGTGCCACTTTATGGTGTTCTCACCTTGTTGTGTTCCTAGCTTTCTCACTAATTAGGGTTTGCCCCAGCTTTTTAAATACATAACTCTGTGACAAAACTGAATTCAATCAGGATTACGGGTGAACAAAACTTTCCACGAATCACATTCTTGAATAAAGATGATCCTTGTGCTCCAACACATGGGATCTTCAATAACCTTCTTCATATTTCCAGAAAGAATCTCAACAGTCAGGTTTTTCCAGATTGCAATAAGGTTCTAGGAATCTACATATAGTTTCTCTAAGTTCTGTTGGACTAGAAAATTCCACCCTTCTTCTATCTCCAATTAACATGGACATTTGCAGTTTTTCCAATTAACAGAGTAAGTATGAAGTCTCTCTAATTTATAAATTTCACTCTCACCTTACTAAAGATATGGTTGCAGATATTAACGAGTGTGAAAAACCAGGACAGTGTAAAGAAGTATGCCAAAATACTCTAGGAGGATTCAATTGCACTAGTTGCCCTGAGAAAACACGATATGATACTACGACAATGCTTTGCACCCCAATAAAAAAGGAAAATCTTCAATTAGGTGAGCTTTACACAATTGTAGTTTGACAACTAACATGAAAAAGATAAAGCAGAACCAGACTAAGGGGCATAACTGTTGCAGGTATTGTGATTGGGCTTAGCAGTGGCTTCGAATTTTACTTCTCGGATTGAGTGCAACAGTGATGCTTCAAAATGGAAAATGGACATCCAAAAGCAACAAAAAAAAAAATATTTTCAGAAAAACAAAGGCCTCCTCTTGGAACAACTGATATCATCCGATGAAAATGCAAGTGAGAAAACAAAGATTTTCACTTTGGAAGAACTGGAAAAGGCAACAAACAATTTTGATCCTACATCGAATCCTTGGCCATGGAGGGCATGGCATGGTGTATAAGGGTATCTTATCTGACCAACGTGTGGTGGCAATAAAAAGGTCTAAGGGCATTGAGGAAGGTGAGATCAGTCAGTTCATTAATGAGGTAGCAATTTTATCTCAAATAAATCATCGAAATATAGTGAAGCTTTTTGGGTGTTGTCTTGAAACTGAGGTCCCACTGTTGGTCTATGACTTCATTTCAAACGGCTCGTTATTTGAAATTCTGCATTTTAGTTCAAGTAGTGGTTTCTCTTTGTCATGGGATGACTGCCTAAGAATTGCTGCAGAAGCTGCAGGAGCTCTCTATTATCTACACTCAGCGGCTTCAGTATCAATCTTCCATCGAGACGTGAAGTCCTCTAACATACTGCTAGATTCAAACTATACTGCAAAAGTTTCAGACTTTGGTGCTTCTAGATCGGTTCCTATTGACCAAACTCATGTGGTTACAAATGTCCAAGGTACATATGGGTACTTAGACCCGGAGTATTATCATACTGGGCAGCTAAATGAGAAGAGTGATGTATATAGTTTCGGTGTTGTACTTGCGGAATTACTCCTGCGAAGGGAGCCTGTCTTTACAAGCGATACAGGGTCAAAGCAGAACTTGTCTAATTACTTTCTTTGGGAGCTAAAGACAAGGCCAATAAAAGAGATAGTGGCTACCCAGGTCTGGGAGGAAGCAACCGAGGAAGAGATTAACAGCGTTGCCTCTCTTGCGGAGATGTGTTTGAGACTCAACAGTGGGGAGAGACCTACAATGAAGCAAATCGAGATGGATTTGCAGTTTTTGAGAACAAAAAGAAAGTCATTCCATATTGATCAAGATAATGCTGAAGAGATACAACCATTGCTTTGTACAAGAGCTGAACCTAGATATGAGACATTTTCTATTAGCTTGGGTGGAACTTCTAATTCAGAGTCTCACTACAGCCGAAGATTCAATAGTTTGGAGCAGCATTTTGGATCATCTCTTGGGGTGCCACGCTGAGGACCTGGTTGAAGTGTCAGAATTCCACCAGAATATCAAGAGGAAAATAAGCTTTTATGAGGTGGATATTTATTTTCCTGCATGTCCTACCAAAATACTGTGATGTAACCAGGCATGAACCTGAAACATCTTAATGTGATTCGTCTTTCTATCCACAGAGGATGATGGACTGTCCTTTACTCTCTTGTTTTATACATTATTACCATACAGAAGTATGTTGTGCTTATTGCCCTGTAAATAGGACTTACTCTTATGTATTGTCTGTACCTGGATTCTCTTATCTATTGTTTATACTTAGATTCTCGCAGTCCATACAATTGGTGTACATGGATAAATTGAGTTATTTGTGTACAAAAATTCATAGGTACAGAAGAGACGAAGCATTTGTTTCTTCTCTGATGATTTTCAGATTCCTCATGAAACAATGTCTCTTGGAAAATTGACAATCCCTAGATTTCTGTAGCCCACGAATTGTTCCCCAAGAGGGAGACCACACATGTTTATGCTATTAATTTGTAATCACCATTCTTTATTTAAAAATATGTTATTATGTAATGTAACCCATGTTTACACCACATCATTATTATCCTATTTTAGGCAAATAAACAGGGAGGATCGTACCTTATACCCGAGCCATGAAGAGAAGGAAAGGCGCACGCCCAAAAGGGTGAAGATTAGCAGATGCAACCCGTGGACGATGGTCGAGTTCAGTTACAGTCATCTCCCCGCGTGAATGAAGACTTTAATCTGCAATTTCGGCACCAGAGAGCGATAAATAAACCAACAAATACTCTATTGGTTCTAAGAAAACGACGAACTCTCGAAGACGACCTGCCGACCAAAATGGGGAGCAGCCCGGCAGTGAGCAGCGGCCTACACTGTGCCGGCGGCTGCCGTGGAGAGGCTGCGTCGGCCTGCATCCGCCGCGAGGCGACTCCGATACAGGAACCAATGTCCGGCGGGAGGGATGGAACGGAAACGCGGCGGCGGAGCGGTGAGGACTGGGAGCTGAGTCGCCAACATTGGGGCTGGACTGAAGCTTTGGAGTACTTCTCTCTACGCTAATGAAATCATTACCAAATTGAAATACCGCATGATTTTTTTTTCTCTTTAACTCAAAATCCGAATACATCTTTAAAAAAACTCTTAAAAAGACTCACTCGATTAGAAGTGCTTTTCAAGCAGTTGGGCTCACTTTTCTTATGAAAATCTTGTAAATATTTGAGGAGTTTTTAACAAATAAAAACATTGTTAAGAACGTCTCCAATAGTTTTAAAAAAAGTCTGTAAAACGACGAGTCCGTAAGGATGGTAAATCTTTAAATATGCCTCTATATTGGAGAGTTGCATCCATAATGGTGGCAAATATTTAAATGTCCCCAATGTAGAAGCGAACTTTGCATCAGAAATCTCAAACTATTTTTAAATAAGACAACCATTTTTACTCTTTTTTTCTCTTGTGTATTTGCATTAGCTAGGAACCATATTCTCTTTTTTCCTTTCCACATCCTTCCACTTCTACATTGGCGGATAGATCCTTATATTTTCATGCGGTTGTTTCCCAAGTATGAAAAAGTTGGAAGCTGGCATAGGTAGTTGTTGAAGAGCTTTTTTCAATCTTAAAAAAGAAAATAGAAGTGGATTTTGGAAGAGCCTCTCTTATGCCTTGTTTGGTGGGGTACCTGGAGGAGCAGCTCCTCCAACTAAATCGTTTGGTACTGTCTATTTCCAAAAAAGAAAAAAAAACATTTGTTGTGTCGGAGAGAAGCCTACCAAACAATGTCTTGAATCGTCATCTGAATAAAATTATTATTTATATATCTTTATACCCTCCAACAACTTGTCTATATCTTCTGCACACTTTAAAGAGCCAACGTTGCTCTATATCTTTGGCCAGCAAGAAATCCACAGTCCATGATGTCTATATTTAAAACTTTAATTAAAAAAAAATTGTTGGAGGTTTTTTTTTTTTTTTTGACATTTGGAGGATTTTTTCCTTTTTCTTCAAAAGGATATACGAGTAAAAAGGCTTTTAGAGTCAAACGGGGCGTAACGATTTTTCCTTTTTCTTCAAAATTAAAGAACTTGTTGCTCTATATGAGACATAAAAATTCTAAGGAAAAAACTAGAGTTACATTTGGGTCACGATGTTAGAGCTCGTGAAAATATCTTAAGAAGATTTAAAAAATAGTTTTGGATATAAAGGGGAAAAAACTAGAAAGTACTCAAAATATTCTAATCAATATTTAAACAAATTTCTGAAAACTTTTCACAACAAGAATATGATCCGCGACGAACGGCATGCATTCCCTTCCTACATAGAACCCGGACAAAGGCACTCAGTCAATCAGTAACCGCTGGCATGCATCTCTTTTTTTTTTTTCTCGATCGGGTCATTCATCCGTATTTCATTAAGAGGAAGGAAAACCAAATGCAAATACGGGGACCACGAGAGAAAGTGGTTAGAAAATTAAACAACGACGTAACTGAAAGAAAGGTGAAACGTAGAGCACCCCCTCCCCTAGACAAACAAAACAAAACAAAACAAAAGGAGAAAGATACATCGGAAGGAGCGACGGCCCTCGACACCCAAACCTACAACCGCGCGCTGCAAAGAAATCCAAAGACAATGGTTTGCCACGCAACGGACCATGCCATGGGGGCAAAAGAATCCACCCAGAGAACAAGAACCCAGTAGCTACGGCGGCAAAGCATCCGCCAACGAACCAAAAGCGACCACAAATGGCAAAGCATCCGCCAACGACCCAAGCGACCACAGCCAAAGCATCCGCGCCAACGAACCAGCGACCACAGCGGCAAAGCATCCGCTAGGATTCCACAGACGGCCAAGCAACCGTCGGGGAGAACACCCCATACGGCAAAGCATCCGCATAGGGGGGGCCTCGATACTCATCGCAGCAAAGCAACTGCAGAAGAGGAGGCCGGCGACACTGACGGCAAAGCATCCGTCAAAGGAGATAGCGGCAAAGCATCCGCTAGCAGCGACACCGGCTAGGTCAAAGTGCAGCGGACAAACCATTGCAGTGGGACAAAAAGGCACATGAGGCACGGTTAGGCGACTCCCTCGGCAACCAGAAGACAAGACGGGAACCTCAGCATCGACGAGAAGGGGCGAAGAGCTCCGGCGAGGGTAGTGGTCGACGGGCCACAGCAGTGCTCCAATGATGCCTTCAAGAAGGGACTTGACATCCGCGGCCACAGTAGTGGCATGCATCTCGCGCCGCGCGATCGTGCGTCCCGTGCAACTCGATCCGATCCGGCCCCCAGGCTAGCTATAAATCCAGCACCAGAGGCACGACGCAAAGGCAGCCCATGCCGTCGCAGGGAAGGCGAGCGAGCATGGAGCTCACAGCAACCACGTAGCTCGATCGAGGAGCAGTCTCTCTGCACCTCGACGAGCACGACGACGACAACGGAGACGTACCAAGTCGCTGCCGCCGCCGTCCACGTCCACCGGCGAGGACAGCCCAGGGAGGACACGGCGCCGCTCTCCTCCGTCCCGGAGGGTGGCAAAGGCCGGGACAGGCACTACTCATCTCGCGCGCGCGACGACGACTCCACCACGCCCATGAGCCCCGACGAACGGAGCTCCGTGTGGCGCCGCCTTTGGCCGGCCGCCAATGCTTTTTCTGGATTGGTCTAAGACTCTTGCCGATCGTGGAAGAACGGATGAGAGCTCCCGCCCCACTGCTTTTCCTTCTTTGCTTCTAGCCCTTCCTGTTCTCTTCTTGATCTAGTCTAGTTCTAGAAAAATGGTGAATCTGTCGAGTCAGTTATCTGTTGTTAGTTTTCTTTATGGTCTTTATGTTATGTGATGAAATAAAGGGCCATTAAACATTCTGAAGTCAGTGTGCAATGGTTTTTGTAAATTTACTTTTTATCACTATCTGCAGAAGTAATTACCTATGAGAGCATCCCTGTGTGAAACTCAGTTAACTGGCATTCAGATCAAGTCCTGTCTGGACCTTCAGGTTGGACATGTTACCTCCATCTCCTTTTCTTTCTACTCCTCCGTCCAAAAAAAAAGAGTGTCGTTTTTTTTTACATTCGGAGATCGTGGGCTTCGTCTCATTCAAAAAATTTTATGTAAATTATAAAATAGATAAATGAGCATTAAAGTATCTCTAATAATAAATAAGTCATAACAAAATTGAAGATATTTATAAAACTTTTTTGAATAAGACGGATGGTCGAACATGATGTATGAAAAAAAAAGCTAAAACGACACTCTTTTTGGGGCAAAGAGAGTATATACTAGCTGAGTGGATGACAGATTGCTGTGCACACATCATCGAAGATCGTTTCATGTAAACTATGACTTGCTTCAGGCCTTTGCAGTAGTTGATGTAGTTGTCACAAGGAGTTACAGAATGCAGTTTTACCAAACTCAGCATGAACGCTTGATTGATACAAGAATCAGTATTACCCTCTGAAACAACAGTGACATCTGAAATGAAAGCTTACTTCATCTATTTATATCTACAAACTAGTACATAAGTATGAACAGGGAACATATATGTAATGTTTACACGTTACACCGTAGTCGTGAAATTGTCCACGCTCGTGCAGAAGGAACAAAGATGGGTAGACCGTTCTGCTCAGAAATTCACCTACTCGGAAAACAACAACCTTGTCCCGTGACCTATATGGACTTTCAAATCAACAGATCACAGATGTGATCTTCATTTCAGTACTTTCTGCCAGTTCTTGGCTTGTAAATGGCACCGAGTGAGGGCAAAGCTTCAGAATGCATTAGTTGACGGCAATGCGTTTCAGATGCCACCAATCCCACTCTTCAAAAAAGAAGGCCATACTCCGGTTTTAGAGATCACAACCGAGATCGTTTCAAGTAAACCATTACTGCTGCACCACTGAGAGCGACTACTGCAGCCGTTAACCCTACATGAACAAGTGATATCTCACTCCTGCTCGGAGGTGGTGCCAGCTCCTGTGACGGTTTTGTCACTTCAGTGTTCAAACTGGGATCTTCGATGTGCAACTTCAGCACCTGATGGTGAACATTTGTTTTTGTCAGGTGGATTTAGCAAGTAATTTGTAGCCCTACAACCTGCACTTGGAATAGATAATCGCATAAGGCAAGAGAAAGAGTTACCTTCAACCCAGATGATTTAGCATGCATCACTGCGCCAGCAAGATCAGCATCTGTTGTCAGCAGGACTCGGTCACCTTCATCATCTTCATACTACATACATAGAACAAGATCAAGTTCATCACCTTCATACTACAGATAACAAGATCAAGTTGGCTAGTACAGGCAAATACAAACCATCTTTTTAGTTGGTGGAATGATGAATGAAACCATTTATACCATCACCCATGGTGATGCAAAGACATGGTCAAATGGATGATAGTTCTCAGTTCTCACTTTTCAAGTATAATGAACAGAACGAATTTTTTCATCATCAACAAAGTAAGGGAAAACTTTGGCTTTTGCTATCCTATCAGATATTGGGCACCTAATCTCTATCCTATTGGACCTTCGGAATGTTTGGAAGTTAAATGCTCTGTTACTCTGTCTGCCTACTAAATCATAGGACCATTCTGATGCTTTGATCAGTATCTTACCAAGAGTTGCACTGCTTCTTTTCATCAGTAATACTTAATCTTTGTCTTACCGAAGACACAAGCTCGTCCAAGCTCTCTGAGCCTGCAGTAATAAATTGAAAAATTAACAAACAGTCATATTTGACGATGCAACCATATCTAACATCTGCAGGTTACTATAGAACAAGTAAATACCACAAGTGAATCTATGCACACGGCCTTTTCGATCTTGAAGCTTAAAGGAAAATGAATTGCCAATCGCCGGGGGATAAACACTACTCTTTCCATCTCCAGCCTCTGACTGCAGGAGTAACGATACCTCACTGAACAATACAAGGAGAGTTGTATCATAGCCTCGTAGGAAAACACAAAACAGAAGAAAAATAATCCTCAAAAGACCCATCAACAAACCTACGGCTATCGAATTCCTCATCTGGAGGCTCCAATGCAAGAGCAGAGTCCCAGAACCTCTGCATTACTGAGTTTGCAACATCATTCACAGTTTCATTCCCTCCTTCAACCTACAAATAAAAAATTAGATAGAAAAATTCATGTATAAACAGAAGACAGCTGAAGAAAGGGAGCATGGGATCACCAATTGAATAGTTGCATGGGTAAGTTGCAGGACATCCAGGCAAGCAGCAATCTGTCCATCTGTTTACAGTAATGAAGAGTAAACTTGTAGCCTATAAAGTAGGAGTACGATATTCAAAGATTGAGACAGAAATCAGGTGGCACCTTTGTCAATAACAGGAATATGCAAGAATTTGCCATCATGCATTATATGTAATGCATCAAGAATTGTTGTATCTAATGTGGCACAATCTGGGTTGGCAGTCATCACCTGAAAATGTTATAATGAAGTAATGGACACAGTTAGTATACAAGCAACTGGACAACTAAGACAATGGGAAAATAAAATGTAAATATAATGGAATACCTTTTCTACTAGAGTCAACTCAGGGGAAATATTTTGTGACACAACACGCATAAGTATATCTTTTGAGCTGCACAAGATAATCATACACCATCAGCAATTGGCAAGGGAATTGTGGACAGTAATGTTTTACTAATATAGAATGCTTACGTAAAGATCCCCTGCAATGTGTTTCCTGTAGCGACAACCACCGAATTAACCCGAAACTCTCGATTTTTCTGTGCTGCTACACAAACAGGATCTGTAGGCGAAACAATTGCTACTCTGGAAGATAGCATAGTAAGCTCAGTGTCCTTTCTATTGCTAACAATTGAAAGAAAATAATCAGAGAAAATCAATGTTATACTTTGTATTCTCTGTGACGATAGTTGACAAAGAAGGTTTGAACATCCTCTCTTTAGAGTTTCAATGAGAGCAGAAGAAGCTGTAACCACAGAAAATAACTAACTTTAAATGATTTGTAAGATAATACAACGTAAAAAATGGTTTTTAAAATGTAGTTACAACAGTCAACATATATAACAGAAGCATGTACAGTAAAGGAGAATATGATGTACCTAGTGAATTGGTATGATATGAAGTTCACTTGGATTTAGAATGGTAAGGCGTTAGCATGATTACTACTCATATGATTAGCATGATTTAGAGTATTTTATAAAATATACCTTATAGATTAATCAATTTACTCATATGATTAGCATGATTTAGAGTATTTTATAAAATATACCTTATAGATTAAATCAATTTACTCATATGACCAAAATGGTTTTTTAATTGAGAATTTTGAGATGTAATGCAGAAACCTGAAAAGTTGCCTCCTAATTGACGTTCGACCCCTTCAACAGCAGCTGCTATTGCACTACCTTGTTCTGCAGCCTTTTCCATTCTTGATATTGCATCATAAAGGCATTTTGCAATGTCCAGCATAGCAATAACCTCACCATTTTCTACAACAGGAAGGTGTCTAAATTTCCCTAAAATATGAGAGAACATATTGGGAAAGCTGATGTTAGTGAAGAAGGAAGCACTTATCCATCTGAGTGTTGAATTTGACTCAGGGTTTCTATGCAAGGACATGAGAACAACCAGCTTACACTGTATATACACATATATTATCATTGAAATCACAAATTTCATGACAGGAACTCAACAACATGCCAAACAAATCCTAGAAATTTAACCATACCAAAGAAATATTCATTTGCTACTGAGATATTGAGGACTGTGCTAAATACAGGTAAAGATGCCTAACCACCTAGCCAAAGTTGCGTAATCATTCCAATTATAAAACTAGCAAGTTCAGCTAGATTGACAGTAACTTATGAATAAGTATGCATCACATGATACAATACATTTTTTTTTTTTTTTTCCAACACAATAATACATTTAAGACAGGGAGAAAAAAAAGCATAGAGTTACAGCAAAAGAAATATGAGTTGCACAAGAACTTCAGGATGTAGTCAATGCCATTTTGAAAAATGTACATGGATGGTAATGGTTAGTGCACTACTGTACATGTATCAGAGAACAGCTCATTGCACAATTTAGTGAAAATTACAAGCTTAGACTTGCTCTACTTTGTTGTAAGTACTGTACATGTATCAGAGAACAGCTCATTGCACAATTTAGTGAAAATCACAAGCTTTGACTTGCTCTACTTTGTTGTCGTATTGTTCGTACAAACATTTACTTAATGAACTCTCTCAAAGGAAATGCCAGAATCACTGGGCATACCTTGAACCATCTTCTGCAAAGCCTCAATGGCAGGCGTGTCAGACATCACATAAATAGGATTCCTTGTCATGATCTTTGAAATGATGGTTTGCTCCACCCTAAGCCCCTCAGCAATCACCCTTGTAGCTATATCCTGCACCCCAATTTGAATACAAACAAAAATGAACAAGTCATATTAAAAGCAGAAAAAATAGGCTTCGTCTGCTTGGTCAAAAAAAACAACTTACAAGGTTATTTACTTAAAATTACTGAGTAGAAATTATAGAACATATAGATAATGTTCTAGTCTTCTAGATGCCTAACAAAAGTGCAGTGCAAACCATCATCATATAACCTCGATTGCTTTGATAGTTTTAGGCATAAACCAACTACTAAACAAGTACAATAGCAACAATATGCATTGTAAAAGGAAATTCCAATGAGTCGTCTAAGTTTGATAAAAGGAAAGGCTGATCAAAATCTCCAAATACAATGAAACTTTTTCTTTGACAGAAACTGACAATTGCTAAGCTGCAAACCAAGAATGTATTCCAAACACAGATTCCCCCCCAAGAAGATATGTACTGTACTATGTAGCATCTTGGACTCCTGTTACATCAAATTCAAAAAATCCCACCCATTTCCTCTGCTCTCAATCGCTTTAAAAGCACACTGGAACACATGTAACCATCAAACTGAACCAGAAAACTAAGAAAAGAGAAGAAAAGTCACCTTGTCCGTGACTATGCCGGAGAGAGGAGGCCATGGGCGTCCGTGAGCAGCACGGCGTCGGCCCGCCTCGCCGCCATCCGCCGGCACGCATCCGAGACCGTCGTCCCTCCGGTATCGTCAGTGCCTTGGACAGCCGCAGCTTCTTCACTGTCCTCTCCCCCCTGTGCAAGCCCAAACGAATTCAAAATCCAACCTTTTGGCGGTCCCGGCTCGAAACCGAGGCGACGAAACGGAAGGACAAGATTGCCCAAAGCTTGCCGCGCGCTTACGTGAGCTGGTGGGGGAGGCGGGCTTCGATGCGGCCTTCCCGTTCCCATTCCCGTTGGCGGCGGCGGCGGCGGCCGAGGGGTCGTCAGACTTGCGAGAAGAAGCTGATGGCGGGCGGTTCCTAGTACGGCGGCCAGGCGGCGCGGCTGAACTCATGGCGATATTTGCGGCGCGAGCTCCTTGGGGCTGGGGCTGGGGCTGGGGCTAGGGACGACGCGGCGGCGGGCGGCGAGGCAGGAGCAGAAGGTGCGGCGGTGATTCTGCTACGTTTTTCAACTGGCCGCCTGGTGCTTGTGCTCCTTCGATAGCGTGTGGGATTTTTGCGTTTCAGTCCCTCCAGTTCTGGGTTATCGTGCAAATTTACCCATGCTTTTGGTCGTGCGTGTCTTCGTGCTTTGGACTTGTTTTCGTTATTTTGGTCGAATTTTGATCGAAACTTGGTTTTCATGACATAAGATTGAGAAGAAACACCTGCATGCTTGACTATGATGTTTCAAAATTTGAGTTCTGTTAAACATAACTATGTTTTTTTTTCATGAAGTGCATTAAGGGGTAGGACAACAAAATGGAGGAGGAAGAGAGATAAGGCAATGGCACACTTTATTTATATATATTAATATTACTTGTATATTCCAAGCTGAATTCTACAACAACAACAACAACAACATAGCCTTTAGTCCCAAGCGACGTTTTCGGGTAGGCTTTAGAGATGAAACCCATATGAAAACAAGACAAAAAGAACGATGAAAGGCACAAGACGTTTACTAAAGATAGGGTAGATAGAAAATGAAACAAAGTCATGGTTCAATCTTTAATAGCTAGCCTCAAGCGCTCCCGTCCAAAGCTAAATCAAGATATTCCACTTAGAAGGTCTCGATTACTTTTTCCGGTCCCAAGTCGGTCCCTGGCCGACCTCTAGCTCTCTTTACATTATCTACCCGCTCTAGAACTCCACTAATAAAAGGCGCCTCGGGAGGCTTCCGTTGAATATGTCCAAACCATCTCAACTGATGTTGAATCAATTTCTCCTCGATAGGAGCCACCCCGACCCTATCCCGAATATCTTCATTCGAACTCTATCCCTTCTAGTATGCCCGCAAAACCAACGCAACATACGCATCTCGGTCACAAAAAAAATTTGTTGGACATGTAAAATTTTAAAATACATTCTAACCAATACAAAAGATATACAAAATAAATGATATTTGTATAAACTTTCCCTTTTAAGACGTGGGTACCCTCTTGTCGGATAAATGGTACTAAAACATCAGAATCTTCAGGATGTGGTTTTAGTGTTGTTTACAAGGTGCCATGATAGAGAACTTGTCTACAAGGGATGATGTGGTTTTGCCATAGTAGTTTACTAACACTATGTTTAGTTCTCTTAGAACTTTCTATCACATTGTTTGAATTTCCCACCACATCGAATCTTTCATCGCATGCATAGAATATGAAATGTAGGTAAACAAAATAACTAATTAGACAATTTGGATGTACTTTGCTTCAGACGAATCTTTTGAGCCTAATTAGGCCATGGTAGGATAATATTTACCGTTGGGGGGAAAAAGTGCTAACAATAAATTTTAGGGAACTAAACACAACCTAAGTTGAAAATCTACTTCCTTCGTCCAAAAAATGTGATGTTTTTTTTATTTGCAAACATAGTAATCGAGCGATCGTAATAGTGTTTTTTCCTAAGAAGAAAACCCCACATTTTATAAAGCCAGGAAGGAGTAATAGTGTAGCTCACTTATAAATATGGCTGCTGTTATTATTGACTAACAAGAACATCAACCGAAGCTAGCTGTAGATTTTCGTAGATTTGTCGTCTCAAAAGTAGTCGATCTAGGCATATATGTTTTAAAGTACCAAATGATGGGGTCAAGGAAAGAACTAGCACAAACGACGTACGATCGACGACACATCATTTGTGTTTGAGAGTTGTGAATGAAAAGGGGAAAACCTAGGTGTATCGATCAAACAGTGATAGCGCGACAGATACAGGGAGGGCCTGATGGAAACATTTGCCAACCAACCACTCCTGGCCGTGATGTCGTATTAGGAGAAAAAAATAAATAATTGCGCGGGCAAACAGCCATTAAACGCGCCATTGATTTGATTCCCAAAGCCGCGTGCACCACATGCCCCGCAACGCCCGTACGTACGCGCGTCCGGGGGCCCGCCGCTCATTCTCTCACTCGCCACCGGGCCCCACTTTGGAAATTTTGAACTTGCGCCCCCTGCCTGCCTTGAACTTGTCGCGAGGGTCCCCTCAAACTTAGAGGGTAATTTTGTACAGGTCCCTCGAGTGAGCTGGGGCCCGCGTGTCAGGGCACGTGCTGAAACGGAACACACGGGTGGACGGCAGCGTGCACCGGCGGGGAGAGTGAGGTGAGGGCCAGCCAGTCAGCGACAGGAGCTGCTGGGTGGCTGTGGTGCCATCCATCCGGGCATGGCATTGCTGTGTCAGTAAGCAAGCGGGGACAACAGAGGAAAGGATGGAACAAAATTCTTCACGGCCAAGCCACGACACGACAAGAAGGAAGGCTGCATCTGCATGCAGGAGGAGCACGAGGCGAGGAGCTAGCTGGCCATTGCCAGTCCACCACCTGTCACGAACCTGGAGTATCAATCTCTATTAGTACTACAAGGATAGCTTGATACAATCTTTGAAGAATCGTATGGAGTTTACTCAGTTTAGATGAGATAGCAACGGGATTAGAGGCAAGAACAACAAGAGGGAGCTTCTTGGACGGAAGCTAGGAGGCGGCGGTTTCAGGTTCGGGTTTTGTTCGGCCTTGTTCAGCAGCTTTCTCAGTCCTTGTTCAGCAGCTGCCCTTTGCTCCCGTCCGACTGAGGTCTTAGAAGCCCATCCCGCAACCCAGCTTGGAAGCCCACGCACCGGCCCAGTACCTGACACCACCTTTCTCAGTCGGCTGTCTACGAAACGTCATTTGTGTCACTCGCAGTCTTGCGTGCATGCTTGAATTTGTTTGCGTCCGGGGACCGGCTTCGAGCCAGTCTTACCACCACCTTTATGTTGTGTTTACTGCTAGTTATTTTTCACCAAACAATACCAAAATTTATTTATTGATTGACTATGAGACGAGGAACGAGCACCGATCGTCGATGCCGCCGGTTGAGTGCATGCCCTTGTTTTCTGTAAGAATTAAACTACTCCCTCTATTCCTAAAAACATGCAATCGTGGAAACGTGTCGGTGAAAGTTCGTTTTTTAACCAGGTTTTATAGCAAAATTATTAGGATTTATGTCTCAAAATAAATTTATTATAAAAATACATTTCATAACTAATCTAGCGTAGTTAATTTCCTCATAAGCCTTAATATGTTGTGATATTATTTTACTCAAAGTTTGTAATTTTCACTTAATGTGAATTGCATGTTTTCCTAAGAACGGAGGGATATATAAGAGTTCATTTTACAAAAGGCGGACACATAAATTCACAATGTGTCATGTAGTAACCCTCATTACGTACTTCGCATATACTTTTGTGAGTTGGTAAATCATAAGATTTGCCAAGCAAATTTTGACAAACTCTTCGAGCTGCTCTAAAGACAATAGCTTCTTGCATTGGAGGAAAGCGCAAAAGCACTGGCCACCACTAGCCAGCAAGAATACGTTGTGGGATAATATTTCCCCAAACAAAACTCATTTCATTGCACGCCAGCCAGCCATGGTTCTGAGTGCTATTGCCCTATCAACTTTAGACACGCGTCTCTTATATACCGCCGGCAAAGCATAAGTGTTGGACGCGCGGCCGCCGGGCTCCTCTTTATCTCCTCTTCTCGATCTCTAGCAAAGATCAAGTTGTGCCCTATACACCACCGGGCAGGCGCCAAAGGCCATCCTCGCCACACTACGCCATGCTCTCAGGTGGTTTGGTAGTCCTCGTCATGGCCGCGGCCCTGGTCGCCGACGCCATCGTGGGGGCAGACATTGCCTATTTGGCCGTCGTTGTCAGCAGTTTGGTACGCTGGCTGCTTGCTTTGTACATTCACATCGTATACTCACACACTCGAATGTACACGGTTATTTTTTGCCATGAGGGGCATGTGCCCCACCCCCATGCACCATTAAACGTGTATGGGGATGCATGTACTTCATTGAGAGCTACAACTTTGATTCATTTTACACCATATATCCTAATGCAACAACCGCGAGTATGCTTTTTTATTAAGGTATTGAATTTTTTTTTATGCATCTTAGATACCTCAAAAGTAAAAACTCAAAACTATAAAGTTTTATAGATCTCATTGAGAGCTACAACTTTAATGTAAAAAGTATATTCGTTTAACACCATAGAAAATATATTATTTTCTAATGTGGCAAGCACTAGTGTACGATATCCATCAACGTAGATAGTTCAAAAAAAGATATGTTATTTTATTGAGGGTCATAACGTCTTTTTTTTTAAAAAAACTCAAAAAAAAAAAAAAAAAAAAAAAACTAGATAGTTCATATCCATCAACGTTGTATCGCCAAGTTATGATTTTCCCAAGTTCAATTTTGTCAAGTCACTTGCGGTGGCGCGGCAGAGCAACATTGTCATGCCAATGAGAGTAATGTGACAAGGGTTTTTCCACGTCTAAAACATCGCCTAACGGGGCATGAGATGTTGCTACACCAATGCACTTGCACGATAAAAAGGGTCAGACACGCAAAATTTTTTAAGAGCAAACTATTATTAGAATATTGAATAAGAAGTTCAAATATATATATATAAAAAAAAAAAAAACTAACTAAGCGTCCGGCGGTTCAGGGCGGGCCGCGATGGTTGAAGCAGGTGACCCGAACCATGTTCCCCGCTGGTAAGGTCGGCCTTTTACGGCCCATGATCACATATATCTTCCGCTGCAACGCCTGCATCGGCATGGCATCGTAGCGACGGAAAAGGAGACACCCTCGAGGGGGCTCCTTTTGGCGCGACCCCACGAGGCCACAACGTAACAGTTTTCAAATCTCGTATTGGTGGTTAATCAGTAGTGTCTCCTAAAAATGGATACCATTTCTAGGGCGTCCTCTAGAAAAACACCCCAACCACCATTCCCTTTGGACCATTTGATAGGGTCATTTTTTTATCTAACCATAGCTAGAAAAATGAGACATCTGTCAAACCGTTTACGTTGTAGTGATAGAGCATGTCGCTAATCATCACTAGATGGTACAACTTCATGTTTGACCGTCTTCTGTTCCCTATTTTTGCAAATCATCGTTTGGTCAATATTCAAGGTTGCAAAATAAGTCGTCAATTATTTTATCTTCACCGCCACTCTATGATTGCCATTTGTATAAAAAAACCAGTGGCGTTCTATTCTCTTCTGTTCCTCTCAGCGGATAGTCCCGTGACTTTGTTCACCCAAATTTATTTTTTTGCCATTTGATCAAATGAACCTATATCCACCAATATATAATCCCGTACTTTGTTCACTGCAAAATTGGCCTAACTCTGAAGGTTCGGGCTATCAGATATATCGATCATATTGTATAGCCATCAACGTTGCAAAATTGTACACAATGTTATTGTAATTTTAATTATTATAATTAAATATTATATAAGGAGCAATCTCGAAATTAACATATTATTATTTTTCCCTCAGATCTCGCCGCCCACGCATACATTATCCCAGACTTTTGCAGTGGCAAGCTCGATCTTTGCAGTAATATATATAAACTAGCAGTACTACTAGCTATATGTAACAGGACACGGCATCGATCGATCAGCATCATGCATGGTCCATGGATCATATCATAATCATGGCTTCATGGGGATGGCCGGATCGGATTACGTGCAGCTTAACCATGATCTCAGTACACGTATCTCGTCGGAGAGGAATGAAAACCGGTATCCCGGTGATGGCCGGGGACGACGCCGGCCGGCGATCATCAGTAGCTGTAGTTCTTGACGAACATGCCCTCCTTGGCCTCGGCGGCCTCGCCATCGGAGGTGTACTTGCCGAGCTGCGCCAGGGAGTTAGCCTTGGCGCGGAGCAGCAGCGCGTCCTGCGCCGCCTTCACCTTCCCGGGCTCGCCTCCCCATGTCTTGAGGCAGGTGTTCTGCAGCGCCCTGGGCGTAGGAGAAGGACACGTGCCACGGGTTGGTCCCCTGGTTCATGGCGTTGAGGTTCTGCGTCGCCTCCACCTCCGACTGCCCACCGGAGAGGAACATGATCCCCGGCACGGACGGCGGGATCCGGCGGTGCAGCAGCTTCAGCGTGTACTCCGCCACCTGCTCTGGCGTCGCCCGGTCCTTGGCCTCCGCGCCGGGTGTCACCATGGATGGCTTCAGCAGGATGCCCTCGAACATGACGTTGTTCTCCGCCATCGCGTAGAACGTCTCCGCCCACACCTTCTGTGCCACCTCGAATGTCCGCTCGATCCCGTGCTCACCGTCCAGCAGGATCTCCGGCTCCACGATCGGCACCAGCCCGTTGTCCTGCAGCCGATCATTCCAGTCCATGCATCATCATCATATGCAGCCGATAATGGCGCGCAGCAAATAATAAAACAATGGCGCCGCCGACCGGCGGCCGGCAAGGTACCGACCTGTGAGATGGCGGCGTAGCGAGCGAGACCCCAGGCGGCCTCTTTGACGGCGAGCTCGGAGGGTCCATTGGGGATGCTGACGACGGTGCGCCACTTGGCGAACCTGGCACCCTGCTGGTAGTATGCGGCCTCACGGGAGGCGAGGCCGTCGAGGCCCTGGCACCATGACTCGTTGTTGGAGCCGGCGAGCGGGACGAGGCCCTTGTCGACCTTGATCCCGGGCACGATGCCTTGCTCCACCAGGATGTCGACGATCTTGCGGCCGTCGACGGCGGACTGGTACAGCGTCTCCTCGAACAGGATGGCGCCGGAGATGTACTGGCCCAGCCCTGGCGCCGTCACCAGCAGCGTCCGGTACGCCTGCCGGTTCGCCTCCGTGTTCTCGAGACCGATCGATGCCAGACGCTTCCCGCACGTCGCGTTCGACTCGTCCATCGCCAGGATTCCACGCCCCGGCGACGCGATCGTTTTCTGAAGATAGATATCCATGAACGTATATATGTATGTACTAGATCAGGATATATATATGCAGCAGGAGGAAGATGAGCAGTGATGTATATATATATATATATATATATATATATATACCGCGTACCGGTCTTGACGAGCTCATCGGCGTAGGCGGAGGCGCGGACGACGACGGAGACGGTGGCCGGTCGGGGAGTGGCGGCGGGCTGGCGGGTGGCGCCCCATTCGGACTTCTTGGGAAGGAAGGAGGACTTGAGGAGGCTAGCAGCGACCATCTCTTGTTGCTTTCGTTTCTCTGAACTTGTTAATTTGTAGCTAGTGAAGAAGGCTACTGGTATGGCGGTATCCGAACTCACTCGATCACTCACTGAACTCGATCAGACAAGGTTCAGGTTCACACGATCGAGCTTCGGCCGTCTTGGTCTCCTTGGGGTGAGATGGAGCTGCAATCATCTCCCATATTTAAACAAGAAGAAGGCGGCCAGCAGCACACACAAGGGGATCGGATATGAGTTGTGAGGCCGAGGTTGCCCTCTGGATTTCAGTGGCTGACGCGTCACGGTTGCCTGCCTCTCACTGCATGGCTCCAATCCAATCCTGTTGCCATCACCAATCACCTACTTTTTTCTTGTCCTCTCCTGATTCCAGATGCTATACTGCTGCTGCTGCCACACCATCTATCTTTTCAGTAATTTCCATTTATCCCAGTTTCTTCATCGCATCGATCTGTGCCTTGTTTTGCATTGTATGGCTAAAACCAAAAGGTTAAAAGCTGCAACGACGACGGATGGACCCTTCTGCATACTGATTCCTGATCGATGCTGGCCGGGGCTGCCTGCTGGCACACCATTTCTCTGTAATTTCCATGCCATTATCCAGTTTCATCTGTGCCATGTATGGTTAAAACAAAAAGGTTGAATAAAGCTGCAACGACGGACGCTGCATCATGTAGCTCAGCCATTGGAGTTGCTCACCTAGAAAAGGGTCGCCGGGACGGACAGAGACATGGCAGCAAGTTCTGTGGACGCACCTCGCCGGCCACCATCGATCGCCCGTAGGTGCCAGCCTGCGGCTGCGGTGGTGATCTCCCGTCGTCCATGGATACATTCGCACGCACGCTTGCCACCGTAGTTTTCCTCGAATAATGCGGGTCTCTTGGGGGCTTGTGGAGATGGCAACGCCTGCTGCTGCTGCGAGTTGTTTGTTGCCATGCGTGCGTGCCCTGTGCTTCATGTGACTCTGAATTAAGGTTAGGGCCTCTTGTGGTGCTTAACTGAAGAACAAGAATGGACATTCAGGACAGTCCAATTGCGGTCCTGCCTGCTGCAGATCATCGGTCACGACAAATGATTCAGTGAGCTTCGTATACGTACGGGAAGAGGCCGAAACCGAACTGTTCCTATCTTTCATTGATTACATTATTACATTGCATTCAAGGGATCACTGGATGGCAACACATACAACTTGCTCTCCTGGCAACAGGACAAGAGTAAAATATCTCTGCAGGAACACCTGGAGCACAACACTGGTTTAACCATGTCTGAACAAATGCTCTGTACATGGTAGATTCTGAATCCCTATCATGTTCCTTCTCCACCACATGAAAGTACTGCAAAACATAGGAGCACACAGCAAGATATAATTTGTCATAGTATCATCATCATCCAGAGCATATATGAAACACATTCCTCATCACTGAGGAGTTCAGAAAGATGGAAAAACAAGTATCACGTGAACAGCAGAAGGAAGGATGTAGGAAGACAAATGATGTAACCATTCCTAATAATACTGTGATAACAAAAACAATGAGATTTGACAAATCATCAATAAGAAATAGGTTCATGAGAACATGTTTACAAATCAGTTGATACTTCAAATAGAGGGGACCTAGGTGCCTACCTTATGGGACAACACCACATTTTACACTGACAACAAAGATCAGTAATGATACAAACCTGAAAATACCAACAACAATCATGACAAGACAACAGGACTCTGGAGTAGCATAACATGTCATCTTCAGCACCTACAATTTAATCACTGATACCATAGAATGCTCTTCCACTAACTACTAGTACCAACTGCGAAAATTTAAACAGCCTTTTTGTGGCACCGGTACTAGATCAAGTCTAATCGATCCGTGAAAGCTGATGAGGAACAGTAAGCCTCAGATGGGAGCATCTGGAAAGCGGAATCCTCTATAAAAACTAGGTCTCAGCGGGCTTCAAGATTTCACCAAGATTCACATGCAAGTTGTTCCTCATGGTTCTCCTTCCTGTTCCACCAGCATTGCCCTTTCTCATCATCGCAGCAAACTCACTATAATCAATTTGTCCATCCTGGAAAGTGATGTATAATTTGACAGCACCCAATTAAATGAAGATGAGACAACAGACAAGTACGGAGATGGAGACAAAAATCAAGAAGGATGAAGAAAACTAACATTGTTCTGGTCCACATCTTTGATCATATCCTCAAGATGAACATCAGAAAGACCGAACTGTTCACATGCTTTTGAGAGCTCATCGATTGTTATGTAGCCACTCCCATCCTTATCAAAGAATGCAAATGCTGACACCAAGCTTTCCTCCCTCTCCAGTTTATTCATGTGCAATGTAGCCGCTAAGAACTCTCCATAATCAATGGTTCCACTGTTGTCAATATCAGCCTGATACAGAGGACAAGCCCAGATCCAGATTAAAATCTCAGTGGTTCGTACAATAATAGGGCTGCCCCAGTAGATCTATTTTATTTGAAAAATACACTTGATATATTAGCAGCACTTACAGCATCCATCAAAGCCTGGATTTCAGGTTCCATCAGATCCGAGCCCACCCTTTTCAGACCATTCTTGAGTTCATCATAAGTTATCGTCCCACTGTTGTCAGTATCGATCATTTTGAACAACTCCTTTAAACCCCCAATCTCCTCCTCAGATAGACTTTCAGCAATCACCTGCACAAACCAAAGAAATGCCTCCGGAAAGATCAATTTACATGGCCATTGCATGTTGCACATGCCATCAGCACTTATCATTTATCAAGCATTTTTCCAACCTCATGACATGCTTATTATATATAAGATACTAATTCACCTAGAGTTCTAGCAATCAATATGGCACAACCCATAGTGGAAACCTGAGCATTACTTGTTCTAGTATTGTGTCAGACAATTAAGCAAAAAGCAAAGAATCTCTTCTCTTCAAAGAAAAAAAAAGAAAGGACAACACATTTTTCTAAACCTCTGTTTTTTGAAAGTTACCATTGCTGCCATACGTGGCATCCTGCTGCTAGTGTTAGGTGGCCTTTAATCATGGGTTCAATAGCTTTTGCTGATCAGTAATCATAGATTACTGTGGCTGACATCCAGGTCTGGCCATAGTGCAGCTGAAGGGATTGGAGACAGCAGGGTTGGGTACGCGGGGACTGTTCTTTTGAAAAGGAAAAAAAAAGGTTCCATGAATTATGAAATAGAGGTGTAGCTGGAACGCAGGCCAGCTTTTTGGTAGAACCACCAATCCACCATAAAAACAACAATAGGAGGTCAAATGACCTGGCTTCAAAAGTTTTAGTTTTCAAGCAGATGTGTATAAATTGGCCTTTCTGAAAAATAAAGGGGAGTAATATAGATTTAAAGGTCAGTTCATTAAAAAATCTAGTTAACATGAAAAACAAGGAGAAAGAGAAAGGAAAAGATACATGCGAAGTCAACTTATTGCACAAAACTAGTAATAGGTTGCAAGGGAGTGTTATAACAGAAATGAAGCATAAACCCAGTGGCAGAGCCACCATGATTCCTGGGTATTCCCAGGAATACCCAAGAATTTTCTCCCTGAAAATCAAGTATATGTTTAGTATACATATGTATATGTGGTATTGAACCAAAATTTCTGGTCCTTGGCTAACTCAGCCCAACGAAGGCACAACACTCCCCTCCTCGCTCTCTGCCCCCTGCAGTTTCTAGGCCAGCCTGCTGGTCATGGCTAATGGCCCATGCCTAAAATGCAACACTAACTTGGGGCCACGGCTACACCGCGGCAGCAGCGTGCCAGCACACCAAGCCTAGGGTAGCAACAGGGTAAGGAGCAGGACACGGACAGCTCATCTCAGCGGCGTAGTGCTACTGCCTATAGCTGTCTAGGCGATTTATTTACTTCTTTTTCTCATGGAAATATTTTTGTGAAAGGGAATTTCGAAAACAGCAGGTGAAGAAGAGGGTTAAAATAAAACACTGTAATAACTTCTCTATACGCCATGGAACATCTTTAGTTTGAAAGTTTTTGCGCCAGTATAAAATTTTAGCATTTTTGTATTAGGTAAAATTTTTTAATATGGGAAGACCCAAGTTTTCAATCCTCTGCCTCCATCAACCTAACATCACCACTAAACAAAGTTCTTTTTTTTTTTTTTTTTTTTTTTTTTTGCACACAATCACATATAAAAAATTAGGAAAAAAAGATCTTACCCTCAATGCCATCTTCTTGAGCTTGTTCATTGCAGAAAAGTTTTTCAGCCTTGACAGAACAGCAGAATCAATAGGCTTATCAGGTGCAACAGCATCATCAACAATCCATGGATGACCTGGCATAGTCAATGATAATAAGAATGACACAGGAGCAAAAGCATGCATATGAAATCTCAGACAGTGAGAGAGGGGAAGGTATTCAGGCAGAAAACTTACATAGAACGTCATGAGCAGTCAATCTCTTTGTAGGATCCCGGATAAGCATCTTACGGACTAGATCTTTAGCACTATCAGAGATACTTGGCCATGGTTCAGATTCCAAATCAAGTTTACCACGCAAAATCTGCCTGAAGATCCCTGCTTCACTCTCTGAAGGGAGGGGGGAAATAGGAAAAAAAAAAAAAAGCTACATGTAAACATGGCAATATCAGTAAACAGAAATGGATCTGAACCTAGGAATTCATTAGTTGGAATAACAAACAGTTTACCTGCCCAGAATGGAGGTACACCACATAGCAAAATGTACAAAATCACTCCAGCACTCCATACATCAGCTTCTGGGCCATAACATTTTTGAAGCACCTCAGGGGCAACATAATAAGGGCTCCCAACAACGTCAGCAAATTTATCACCTGGAGAATGGAAAGGGATAGCTTTCAGTGTGTGCTTCGTTAATCACTTAAGGAAGCAGAAGAGAACACTAAATCAACTGAAGACTTTTAATCACTATGTGTTAATGTGTTATGTTAATAAAAGCTGACGTTTATTTAACACAAATTCTTACTATGTGTACAAGAAAAGGCAGTTCTTGCATTCAACCTTTAAAGCCTTATTACTATTAACAAAGATTAAGTATTAGATGAGTTTCCATGTCTGTGATGGATTTTTTTATATAACACTAGCAAAATAAGATGTTATGCAAACGACACTAATATGCTTGCTGATGTACCAAAAACAACTAATAAGAGCAGAGCACTACTCCCTACCAAACAACTCTAGCCGTTTGCCCCACATATCACTAGAGCATGAGGGACCAAATAGCAACATTAAACACTGCATAGATACGCACCGGGCTTGTAGAAGACGGAGAGCCCAAAATCAGTGGCCTTGAGCGGGGCATCCTCGGCGGTGCTCGCGAAGAGGAAATTCTCCGGCTTGAGGTCCCGGTGCATGACGCCGAGCGAGTGGCACCCCTGCACCACCCCAACAATGGTCCTGATGAGCTGCGCGGCGGCGCGCTCCGAGTAGTGTCCCTTGGCGACGATGCGGTCGAAGAGCTCGCCGCCCGCGCAGAGCTCCATGACGAGGTGGACGAAGAGCGCGTCCTCGTAGGCGCCGCGGATGCGGACGACGTTGGGGTGCTCGGAGAGGTGGTGCATGATCTGGATCTCGCGCCACGCGTCCTCGTAGTCCTCGCGGCACAGCAGCTTGCGCTTGGGGATGGACTTGCACGCGTACTCGGCGCCGTCCGCCTTGCCCACGCACTGGTACGTGGTGCCGAACTGCCCCTGCCCCAGCTTCTTGCCGATGCGGTAGTGGTCGCGCACGTTGTCCGTCTTGTGCGGCAGCACCGACGCCGGCCGCCCACCGGACCCCGCCACCGTCACCGGCGGCGGCAGACGCACGTGCGCATTGGCGCCGCCCGCCTTCCCCCTGCCCGGGCCTTGCGGGTCCGGCTGCATTGCCTTCGTCGGCGTCGGTTCCTCCCCGGATCAAGAAGAACCCGTAACCGAACGGACGCCCTGTCTTTCCTCGGCAAAACGTGGCCACCGACCAGAAATGGAAACCTTTTTCCAACTCCGGGGGGGACGATTCCTGGCGACTTTCCGGATGAATTTCCGCCGATTGAATCCGAACAACTGAAAAAGATTGGATCTCGGCGCGGGGAACCCTCTCTCGCGTATGTGGAATCTGGGGGAAATGGCTGACGAATGGGCGCGACAAAGGAGCTTTAGTGGAGGTTTATGGGCCTACGCACGCCGAGGAACGGAGAAGAGAAAGGCAACGGCAAGGCCAAGACGCTAAGCAACAGGATTGCTCGGTCTCCCTGTTCCCTTTTGGATTGATTTGCATCGATTCTTGCGGGGGATTTAAAGAGGAGAGGTCACATGCGAAGATTGGAATTTTCTTCCATGTGAGGGTGGAAATCTAATCGGCCAGGTTTGGTGATTGGATTGGGTCTGCAAATGGGAACGGATCGCTAGAGCATGTGGGGGAGGGAGCACGTCGGTGGTTATCGTCGTCTTGGCCTCCTTGGCGAGAGGCGGAGGAGAAGAGAGGAGGGGGGAAGACGGACAGGAGGAACCGAGGAAGACAACGTGGTCGGAAACTTCCCTTTCAATTATTTATTTATTTATTTATTTATTGCTTTCTACCTTTATTAGTATCCAGAAAGTATCTTTTGCCACTTAGTTACTGGATTTGTTAAATAAATAAATATAGAAACTCCTCCTTTACAAAACTTGTAACTGCATATCCTTTTATGATGAACTGCCTTTGTAGTTATTTTTTTTACTATGCTTTGAAGCTAAGAGTCTTTATAAAGACTAACTCATGGTCTATTTACCTCACTATTTAATTATTAGGATATTAGTTCAGCCTTGCTTTAATAATAAATTATTATTTTACTCTTGTCTTTTTTTTTCGTGTGTTTTTACCTTGATTTTTTTTAAAAAAATAGCGACCGTTTTCTCAGTTTCACACTCAGTTTAGCTAAAAGGAAATAAATGGTTAAAAAATAAAAGACTATACTAACCCCTGACTTTATTCTAACTTTCCCGACAAATAAATTCTTAACTAACCATGTGTAACTTGTTAAAGTTTGCTGAGATTTGGGGATTTCATGTTGACTCAAGTCAAATCCTGTCCAATGTAAATCCCTAGCTAGGCACTGAAGGAGCTCTTTTGTAAGAAAAAATGTTTGTTTGTCCAAATTTTGATATAAAATAGAGGTTAAAATCATAGAGAACTCAAAACACATAGGGCAAATTCACATGGAAAATGTAATTTTAAAGCCAAAATGGCAATAATAAATAGAGCAAAGTGTAAGCTCGTCTTCGTTGGGTAATAAATAGCAATAATCTTGTTTTGGCTAGCTCAATAAATAAAGTTTCTCGGCAATATCTTTGAACTCTTGTTTTTATTTTTCTTGCTCCTCGTTTGTGTTTGTAGGATTTAAGCTGATAATCCAAAGATTTCTTGTGAGTCCTATGTCATTTCCCACTTCTAGTTAATGAAGAACATGCAAAGCACACTTTTTTCTTATTTTTATTATTGATACTTTTGAAAATGGAAGCCACTTTGTGTGAGTCGTGTAAAAAAGAAAAGTTATCTATCATACCAATGTTAAGTCCTGAATTACATCAATTTTTATTACGATGGGTACGATACTGTATATAGTGGCACATTGCATCATCACAATCTTCATATGATTTAGATAAAAATGATTTGATGTCCCCATTTACACGTTTGATGGGTTCATTTATGTTTTTTTAACACAGAAAATAATAAAGGAGAATTGCAAAGATGCATGAGGAGGAAGATGTGTCAAGATGTGCAATGGAATGGACAATAATACTAAACAAGGACACAATAGAAGCATAAATAAATAAATAAAATATGAAATGACAGTGAAAGCCGTTAATTTTTCAATGTGAACGTGCGTCCCCACTAATCACGTCTCCTTGTCATCTTTGACTTCTTTCACAAAACTCATGGCCAAGTCTTCCGACGAACCCAAAAGCATTAGATTCTCCTCAACGAAAATGTTGGAAAAATTACAGATTGTTTTGAGTGTTTCATGGCTGTCTGAAACTGCCGCCGTTGCCTTCTTGCTCTTCCACTAAAATTAAGGGGTCCGAACTGTGTTTCTGAATTTACCTTTTTTTTTTTTTTTGAGAACCTGAAATTCCTCTCGTTTCCTTCTTATTCATTTGTAATATGCCAGTGTTTTTTTAAGAACCTGAAATTCATGAAATTAAGGGGTCAAATCTGTGTTTCTTTTTTTCAGAACATAAAAAATTACTCATTGCTACAGCCATGACTGAACAATTAGTAGGAAGAAGCTAGCTGATTATGTACCTAAGATTAGAATTTAAGTACTACCACCAGTTCCGTTCTCTTTGATCTTGGTAAGCTTCAATATATCGCAACTGGGAGGCAGAGACTAGTTAAATCACTGTGACAGCACATGATTCACAGAGCATATGACCAAATTAAATATATACTTGATCCATCCCCGATCAGTGTGAGTAACTTTATATTAATCACCACTTGAACAAAGATGGGAGACATCAGCCTCGGCAAAGTAACATAAACAAAGGGAAGCCAAGTCAGCAGCCACTCCTATCTACGCAAGTCTCATGGATTTAACGAGGCACTGCAAAAGATATTTGCCATGCATATCTCTTTGTCCCTCAGGAATCATATGCCAAACCAGCATCAATGACAGATTCCTTTGGGACACATGGCTCAACAGTACAATAAAAAGAGAAACATCTCTCATCACAAATTTGACCGGGCAGTTTGCATCCTTATGCATGTTCATTCATATATCTTCACATATTTTCATTGAGAAAACGGTGGACTCCGATGGAGCCGATTACCTCCCGACCCTCCCTCTCCCGGCGACGGCGTCGCCTCCACCTCCCTCGTCGATCTCTTTCCCTAGCACCTCTCCCCCAATCCAACACGGATCCAGTCCCCCTTCCTCGATCTACCTCCCCATGGGGGTTGTTCCTCAGGATCCCTAGACCCCAGTCGCCGGGGACCTCGGTAGTCCCGCCGGCCACCACCGGCGTCCATGCCGACTGGGTCTCGGGGCGGCGACGGGGCGGATGCCGGCCTCCTCAACCATCCGGCGCCTCTCACCGGCGACCTTTTTGCGGCCGGCCTTGGTGTGGGGGCGCGGCCGTGGCGTGCGGCTGCCGGGCGCGTCTGCGACGACGGCGGCGGCGTGGAGTGCGGGACCGGGCGGCTCCCCCTTCCGCGGCATCGGTCGACCCCCGGCAACGCCCCGGTGCCGACGCCCGGCCACCCGCCGTTGCGGGCGTCGGTGAAGTTTGCCCCACCCACGTTGCCGGTCGTCGGCTGAGTCTTTTGGAGGTCATTGAGGACAGCGGTCGAGGAGGTTGTCCGGCCTTCGGCCGGCTCCTCCCTCTCCTCATGCTCTCCGTTCGTCCTTGCCGGGCGCCACCGGTGTGTCCAAGTTCTTGGGAAGGCGGCGGCGTGCGGGCAGTTCCGACGACGAACTCGCTCTGTGGCCACCCGTTCATCATACCTGCGCTCGCAAGGCACTTGTCCATTCGACACTGGTCGGGCGCCTTCGCTGAGCAGTCCCAACAACCACGGGCCTCGGGGCGGCATCGTCAATGCGAGGAATGGCGCGCCCCGGGGACGGCGCTCTCCACCTCTGGCGGCCCAGCGAGTGCCCGCACTACGTCGACTGGTTCGCGGCCCGGCGGCAAGGGTCCCGATCCGCGCGCCTTTGGCCCGCGGCATGGGTTGTTGGGGCTTGACGCGCCTCGGCAGCCCCATCGTGGGGCCAATGTCGACGCCGATGGGTTTCAGATCGTCGTCGTCGTCGTGGTCCCAAGAAAGCCGCTGGCGTCAGACGACACGCCCGTCCGCCCAGCGTTGGTCGGCCTACGCTTCAAGCGTCTGCTCGACCGCATCGCTGCTCGGTGCCGCTCCCAGCCTTGCCTCCGTTGTCGGAGGCTATGTTACCAGTGCGGGGTATCCGATCTGATACAATACAGCGGATCACGCACTCTTAAAGAAAACCCACTAAAATGGTGTATCCGGTATCCGACGAGTATCGGATACGGGATCGTCACCCCCTGAAGTATCCAGGTGTAACATAGGTCGGAGGACTGGCCATCGGGCCAAAAAAAAGCTGGTGCCTTTAATCGGGCGACTGCGAGGGCTCGTCGGCGTCGACCGTCTGCGGCCGCCCAACATGGCTCCGCACCTTGGTGGGGCGCTTGATGGCGGGCGGCACTGGGCGCGGCATGGGAGGCGCCGCCGACGCCGTGTCGCCCGTCGTCGTCCGAAAATTCTTTGGCGCCGCCTCTTCCGATTCGTCTCGCGTGCACCCGGGCCGACTTGGTGAAGCGAGCCATCACGCATCGCCGCTGCCGGCGGCAAATCGGCGGGCCCAACGCCGTCGCCTTCCAGAACCGCTTGTCATGCTATCCGCGGCGCGGAACCTCCCGCTTCGGATTGACCCGATGCTAGATGAGCTTGCGGCTTCGCGCAGTGCCGACCATCTAATTGTGTGGTGCCATGCCCCCTTCAACGCCATGTATGGTCGCGTACGACCTCGAGGATGGTGAGGTGTTGGAGGGGGATGAGGGAGAGGTGCGGCCTCCTCCTCGCCACCCCCTGACTCTCATGGTTCCAGGTTCTTGGTGGCGGCAACACCGGTGGTGCGGAAGTGCGACCCACCGGCGGGTTGAGGTCTGTTATGTTCACCCCTCCCCTGCTTCCGCCCCGCGTCGGTGGGCGTCGACGGGCAACCCGTCTCGCGAGAGCCGGGCGTCCGTCTTTGCGGGAAATTGAAGCTCAAGTGTGTGTGCCGCCGACCACGCCTCTCATCAAGTCGGGGCCGCGCCTACGCGATCCCGCACTCCGGCCTCTACCCACTCCCTGCGACGCGGTGCCGTGTTGCGGCGCAGCCTAGGGCGCCTAATGCTACTTTGCGGGCCCAGGCGTCTTGCCAAGGTTGGGCTACGCCGTGGAGGCGAATGAGGCTCCCGCCGCCATCGAGGAGAAGATCGGGGCTGCCTTCGGAGGGGAGCGTCGCAAGCTAAGCGGCGCCGTTTTGAGATCCTCCTCAATGGTGCCTTCGACATCACAACCAAACAGGGGGCTTGGGCGAGGAGGTCGCCTAAAGCAGTGGCGTCGGGTGGTTTGGTTGCAAATCTGTTAAGATGTAATCGCTTTGTTGTGTATCCGGTAGATGTTAGGTTGGCCTCGGTAACTTGTTGGTTACCGTTGCATCTTGTTGTTTGAACTTTATTCTGCTTAATGAAAAACGCGTAACAGCGTGGTCTCCAAAAAATATTTTCATTGAGCATAATAATGGCCAAATGGGAGGAATGCTTTTTTTTTTTTTTCTTGAGCAATCCAATTGGAGGATTTTAATACAAACTTGACCTGTTATGCTTGACGACTCATTCACATGATAGCTTCCTTTGAGGCTTTGACCATATATAATACTAAGTTGCTAGCCACTAACCAAGATTCAGAAAAAGAGGCCTCATCTGGACATGCTACAGTAGTGATCATTCAAACTCAAAGCTAAACATTCCAGATCATCATCGTTGAACTCCAAGAAGAGAAAGAAAAACTGGTAAAATAGTGTCGCCCATGATCTGCCAACATTGTCTGATTGTTGATCAGACCTTTAAAGTAAGCATTCCAGAACATCAATCATGATTCAGCTCCCAGAAAAACAGCGAGTGACTATCATGATTCCACAGCTGTGCAACAGATTTATGTTGCTCTAGGTCTTCAGATTTTGCCTGTGTCATGTGTGGATGGATGGGGTCTGCCTTTCTGCTCTCATGGTTCCATGAACCTCACCAACCAACACACCTCTCTGTGGGGAAGTGGCAAGCTTTGGTCATCATTAGTCCTTAGCACTGGCACAAGCCCATGGATGCAGATGGTACATGTCCTTGACTGATGCCATGCCATCGCACCGTGCCTCCTAGTGCACAGAGCTAATAGGGTCATGAGCTCTCAAGAATACCAGAGTAGACCTAAAGAAGGCCCATCTTGGGCTCCAAATAATATCAAATATTGGTGGATGCAATCATCCTAGACTAAGTTGCAGTTTTTAGGACGAACCTTTTTTTTTTAAGTACTAAATGTGCAAGTCAATTTTCCTCAAGCCAGCATTCAAGTGCCATATGTCAACGGAAACATATAGCTTGTTTCAGAAACCTGGTTAAGGAAACCAGTGGCCTAGCCTATCTTCCAAATTTCCAATGCTAATATTGGAGTTTTTTTTTTCTTTTGACCGGGCAGATTAGGAACAATGTAAGTAATTCCATGAGAAACTGAACAAATCACTGATATAATTAGAATTAGACAGGATGACTCTAGACCAGACCTGGGTCCTCCAATGATTAAGATAGCAAGATTGTTCGCTCACAAAGCCAACCATTCCAGAGTCATCAGTGAACCCAGTTCCCCAAAACGATCAAAAGTACTCAAAAGGGGTTTCAACACTGCGCATATTTGAGTAGTAGATATGCCAGAGGAGATTAAGAACACGACAGTAAGAGTCGATCATGCATCGGTTATGTCAGTGGTCTGGTTCTCTGAAACAGAGGGGCTGATAGATTGCCATATGAGACCTAGTGTGCTGCCCATCATGTTCATGATGACAGCTGAGAGTGCAGGAGGCAGGGCGACCAAGGGTGAGGAGAAATGTGCAGTTGCTAAAACTACCCCTAAGGATGAGTTTTGCATTCCTACCTGCAATCAGAAGAAGAAAACATATTAAACATTTTTCATAACACCATGCACAAATTAATTCTCTTCATTGCAGTTCTGAAAGACTCCATCAATAGAAAGCATTGTACAAAAAACAGGGTCAAAGCGACAGAATTATTGTTGCAAGATTTCTTATCCTGCTTGGAATTTATGAGCTTCACTACATACAATATAATATATCTACAGGTACTAATCCCTACGGTCACAAATAAGTGATGTTTTCTGGCAACATATGATCTGCAAAAATGCAGCTTTGTCCGCTATTTGTACATAT
This sequence comes from Hyparrhenia diplandra, assembly GCA_015847255.1. NCBI lineage: Eukaryota > Viridiplantae > Streptophyta > Magnoliopsida > Poales > Poaceae > Hyparrhenia > Hyparrhenia diplandra. The sequence continues at coordinate 240 of JADLZK010005360.1, read as the reverse complement.
ATTTATAAGGCCAAATAAATTAAGTTTTGTGAAAGTGCTTGTCAAGATAAATTCACATGTGTCCAATATGAAAATCTATAAGAATACCAATAGATCGACTTTAAAAGGACCGACTGCATACATACTAAAATATATATGACTGTTCTTTTTACATGAGTAGAACAGTACTTGAGTAGAACGGTACATTATTAGTCAGCTAATCAATCCTCCCAAGTACTTTGCACCTCTTAATTTAAACTA
>JADLZK010005359.1:0-14055 GCA_015847255.1 Hyparrhenia diplandra | reverse complement strand
CACGGAACACATAGTTGCGAGAAGTATTGTGGAACGGAGAAATTATTATTATTCCATCAAAGCTTGTTCTCTGGTTTTTGTCGATCTTCACCCGACATCTGCGCCAAAAACTATGCGAAGAACCATATGTACTAATCGTCCAGGATTGACAGCCTAAACCATGGTTTCATGATGTCCCTTGCACAAATGTAGGGTTCTCCGGACAGTTTCCAAGAGTTTGCATATTGGGTCGTTTGGCCAATGTCTTTCATCAGATTGTTATCTGTTAAAATCTTCTTGTGCAGTAGCGTCCATGCAAAGAATCCACACTTTAGGTTCTGCTTTGGCTCTCCAAATTGGTGTGATTTTGAGTTTGCTGAACGTCCCCTCGAGTTGTATTTGCGAAGAGACGAAATATGCACTGTTGCTGCATCGCAAGGACACCTGCTGATAATAAACTGCTCGTAGGTTTAAGTTTAGTGCATCAATTATGAAAGGAAGCCCACCCTGCATCTGATCAATCCTGCCGGCCGGTTGCAACAAATGCAAACCCCAATTAAGCTTCCAAATCCTCTCACTCAAAGTCAACAAGCCTGAGCTGAAAGTGCACTGCACGCAGCCGATCGAATCATCCATCCCAACAAGTTCCCAACGGTATGACGGCTACTGCCTGCCGATACTAGACTTCCTATGATTGGCGTGGAGATCGAATCACGATCCGGTACAAGTGGCATTTGTAAACTAGCTATAATAATTCTTCACGAACCAATGCAATTCAAGCAGAGATTAAAAATAAACTATACAAATAATGCCAATCGTCCTACACACTAGTACTAATCTTCTTCTGTTAGTAGCAGTAGTAGTACTAGTACTATTTCCGTTGAGATTAGTATAGAGTAGTAGTACTAGTACTATATTTCCGTTGAGATTAGTATAGGAGTAGAGTATCTAAGGGCGATGTCTGTGCCACGCATCACGTGGTCGCCCCAGAAAACCTCGATTTCAACATATGTATAGACACGTACGTACTGATTCATACAACCCATATATGGAGAAGTCGCCTATGCCCGTTTAACGCTTTTGTATGTAGATTAAGATTATCTATAAACGTATTTGTGTATACTATTGTGTGGCTATTTCATCAATTGATAGCATAGATCAAAAATACGAGTATTATATACACTAATTTATAAAATATTGATAGTGATCGTTCCATGAATCAAAGTACAACTAAATATCATTTTTTTCTCCTCTTAACTTTTCTCTCTGTCGCTGCAGCACTCTCCAGCTTTACCCATCCATCGTACCCCACCACCTGATTTCTCCACCGAGCAAGCAAGCAAATTGCAACTTTCTTTTGCTCTTCTTTTTCCTCTCCTCTCCAAGCGCGAGGAGCAAGGCCTCTCTCTCTCTCCGGCGATGGGGAGCTCGGGCTCGGGACGGCGGTGTAGCAGGCATGGGGGGGCGCAGCCAGGCCCCTAGCGGATCTGGACGGTGGAGGAACCGTCCTCGTCGTCGTTGCATCCTCTACCTCCACCACCTCCGGCGCCCGGTCTCTTCCACAGGCCCGAACTCCTCCGCCTCCGCTCCTCGCCGCCGGGGAGCCCGGCGGGACTCCCACGCCCAGCCCGGCCACCTCCGCCCCTGCCGCGGCGCTCCTCGCCGCCGGGCCAGGAAGCCCTCCCACGCCTTGACCCAACGACCGCTGCATCTCCTACGGCGGCCGGGGCTGCGGCGAGCTTGGCGGGGGAGGTGGTTTTGGCGGGAGAAACCAGCGCGCGTGCACTGCGGATCCGAGTGCGTCGTCGCTAGGAGAAGATGAGCGCATACAACCCACCCGCGACTGTCTGCTCGGCCTGGGGAGAACGGGACGGCATCGTCGACTCGTGAGACGACGGGAAGGCCGTCTGCAGGCTGCGCTGGGGGGCGATTTTTGCAAATTTACCATCACATAGACGGCTCCCGTCGACGCGTTGTACGTGCCCTAACGCGAGGATCGCGGCTGCTCCGATCAAAAAAAGTAAACAATAATCAACTGAACGATGACAGGCTAAGAGGCCATCTAATGTGAAGTTGACATAAACAAGTCAGGGCTCGTCAGGGGCAAACAGAGAAGGGCTGGGCATGCATTCAAACTGTTTGAAAAGAAATGCTTGTTTAACTAGGGCAGCGGTTGAGATTAGGGCACAGATAAGACAGTGATTAATGACAAACGGCTACAAGAAACTCATGTCAAGACGTACTCCCTCGTTTCTCGTGGCTGATTTTTCGCGATCGGACCATTCACCCGTATTTCATTAAGAGGAGGAAACCAAATCCAAATACAAACTAAGCCAAGATGCCGAAATGGACATCGTCGCAAAAAATGCATAACAAGAACACAACACGGCGAAGCAACCTAACTACTTGAAGCACCCCCTTTGTTGATTACATGATAACCGTATCTCGCCGCACCAGGCCGCAAGTCCTCTCAAGCTAGACCGGCAGACCGATGCGCCGCTTCTTCCCCCGCTGCAGGAGGAAAGCCGCCATGGCCTCCTTATTCACCTCGCCGTGGCCCGTGAAGGCAAATGCGTGAAGCTCGTCAAAGGAGACCGCATCTTCATGCTTGGCCTCAACCTCAATCCCCATCTTCTTAAGCGACTCTCTTGCCCCGTCCTTCCGGCTTATGTAGCCTGAGCCACTTTTTGCAATGAAGTCGCGACCGCTGGCGTTTCGACTACTAGCACGGAGGAGGCGTCTTGGCGCGGGGCGCGTTTTTCCTCAAGACCGGGCGAGAGAATGGAGGGCTCGAGCGGCTTCTGAAAGCGCCACAAACTCTCGATCGACGGGCGCGGCCACATGCTCAAGCAAAGGTTTGTCGTAGCCACAAACCGCCACCTTCCTACCCACCCACATCCACGCCCACCTCGATCGGTCGGTAGCGGTAGCTCAAGCAACGCTTAGCCGGTGCGGGCCCGACAGCCGCTCTTCCGGATCGAGAGGGGAAGTTGATTGCGCCGGCCGACGCAAAGCTCGTACACAACCACCACATGCTGACCCCGTCGCAGCGACCCTGGCGGTTCCCTGACACAAAGAAGATCCGCCGGAGAGGAAGGTGGGGCACCAAGAGAGGCAACAGCTCATCCAAAGATCGGATCCACTCGACGGGGGGCTAGCGCCTCGCCCGACACTAGAGTGAGCGAGGAGGCCAAAGGAAGCCACCGGGCCGGGGCCCACTCGAAGACGACTCCGATCGGTGCAGAGGCCGACGTAGGGTCCACCCGTGGCGGTGGTGGTAGGCGACGCGGAGGGGGTCTGAGGAACCATCGGCTGTGGCGACCGACAAAGACGATGATCCGTGCCGCAGGGCCTCGAGGTCTGGTAAACGGACGACGAGCACAACTCACGGACCGCGAGGTTTAAAAGGCCACGCTTGGTCGAAAGACCACGCCCGCCCTCAAAATGGCACCTTCAACTGCGCAATGACGCGCGATGCCTCACGGAGGCGGAGTAGCGGCCGGCGACGGAAGGTGCGTAATGCATGCACATGCTCGTTGAAGAGGCGCTTAGGCGCCGCCACTAACGCCGGCTGGACGGGCCGCGGCGCCGCCGGCGGCGGGGCCTCGTACCGCGTCGTGGCCGCCGGCAGGGACCTCCCCGCCCGTGGACGGCCGGTGGGGGAGGCACGCCGGTGAGGTCCGAGCCGCGGTGGGCCGGGCGCGCCGCCATGCAATCGTGTTATTACTCGCGACCTAGGCGCCGTGGACGGGACACGGCCGGGTCGGGCCCGAGGGCAGCCACGAACGCGGCCGCGCCATCCCGCCCCGACATGCGGCAAGTAGCGAGGACGCAGGTGCATGGCGTCGGCTCGCCGAGATCATCTTCTTGCCACGGCGTGCGCGGTCGCCGCGCCTCTCCTCCCCGGGCAGGCGACGACGCAGCACCGCCGAGCGCCATTGCCGACCGGAGGCCACGCCCGGCTGGCCTCGACGGCCCACCCACCGGCATGGTGGTCCTCCCCGGAGGAGCTCCCGACGGCGGCGACACTCGACCCGGAGCGCGGAGACGGCGAGCAGGAGGCAAGAGGCCCTCGGGAGGCGGCCGATGCCCCAAGGCCACCGGGCGGTGGAGGATGCCGGAAGGTAGCGGCGGGGTGGGCTCCCTCGTGCTCGTCGTCGAGCGCCGATCGAGACATGTGGAGATCGACCCGGCGCTCCTCCTGGTCCCGCCGACGAGGGGGAAGAAGGAGCGAGCCTCGGCGGGAGAGGCAATGCCGTGGAGGTGTCAATGCCATCATCCACCAACTCGCCTCCCTCGATGTCCCCACCAAGAAGCCCCCTCCGGTGTGTCGGATACGGGCGGACGGGCGTCGGGGTAGGGCCGCCACCGGGCGCGGGAGGGAAACGACGACGAAGACGGAGCGTAAGTCGCACAAGGTCGACATCCCCGCTCGGGCGACCCTACCAAATTTACGACATCCGCCGCAGTCCGCAAGGAGAGGACGACGCACGTACCATCCTTGCGTGGCGCCCCGGTCTTGGGCCGGGAGGGGAGAAGACGAGGAGGACCAGGGCGCCATGGGGTCGCCGGTGAAGTCGGCGAGCACGCCGTCGTGGACTTCCCACCCTGGCCCCATCCATCCCCTGCCGGAAGGAGGCGCCAAGGACGGGGTAGCGATCGGGTGCGACGTGGGTCGGAAGCGGCGGCCCCCCCCGCCACCACTCGCGAGGAAGAAGACGCGACAGGTGGGGCCCTCGACACCGAACGGGTCCCGTGGCAAAGAGCTTGCGAGAGCCCCCGCTGCCGCCGCGGGTTCGGCCACGGCGGCGGGCGTTGCCCTGAGAAAGCGCTGGCCCGACGGGCGGAGAGGTCGCGGCAAGGGCGAGCACCGCCGCCAGAGGTAACCGTCCTCCAGCGGGACGATCGCAGCATGACGGAGGTGGCCGACGGGGCGGGCTGGCGCCGGAAGGGTGCACGGGGAGGCCGTCCGTCTCCTGGCGATCGCGACCTGGCCGCACAAAGAGGGAGGGTGAGCCTCGGCGGGGAGGCCCGCACTCCACCGCCGGAAGGACGCCGGCGCCGGCAGCCATGGGCGCCGAGGCAGGGTCGAGGCTACCAAGGTACACCCATGGAGTAGATCAGAATTGAGGAGCTCGAATTTGGGGTCGGATTGGAAGGAGGTGGGTCGTGGAGGGAGATCGCGATGTGGGTGTCGGGCGCCGCCCGTCACCCGTGGAGGCGGACGGGTCGGGGGCACGGAGGCTCCAACGGAAACATTCTTCTCCAAGTAGCAAGGTACGAATGCGCATAAAATTTTCCTTCTCGTGCTGATTAAACGGGGTACCGTGACGTCAAAGGGCAGAGTATTTGTCATGCACAGCACATGCATAGGAGTTTCAAATGTCAAGTGTGTATGACTTCAAGGCATCTAGTACTCGATACTACTACAGTTCAATTTACATCTTGGACCCTCATCACTTCATCAGCTGATGAGTTGGTGAGGTTTGCCACATCTTCGTAATGAGAAACTGAGAAAAACAAGAGCGAAATAAAAGAAATAGTATTGTACAAGTACAATGCTACCATACAAAGTTTATGACTACCCCTGAGTATATTGCTAGAACTGAGCTGTAACTTTTCATTCGCCTTAATACAAAAGACGCAGCAAATCTTTTGGTGTTCGAGAAAAAACATTTAACCTCGAAACGTTTAGTAGAACGTCATGTACAGTACTGTGACTACCCCTGAGTACAATTTCAATCGAATGCGACGAAATGGATGCACTGCGCCGACTCAGGAAACTATAAACGGCATTGCTGGGCTCGATGCAGTATTAGAGCATATATGACTCACTGACATCGCTGAGAACATTTGTCGTCCGATCCGTGTCTTCCTGGTCCTGGTTTTTTTTGAAATGTTGATTGAAATCTGTTTCTCAAACTCTCAGCTGGTAAACGTCAGCCGTCAGGTGAGCTAAAAGCATTATTTATTTGCCCCTCGCGGCAAGCACAAAAAAAGATCATGTCATATAGTACATATATATAGTACAAGACGCGAAAAGCAAGGGCCAATACGACGAAATGAAGCAACAAAAGGACACGGCCGAATTGAGTCTGATCAATCGCATAGTTTTTAAAACTCCTGAACAAGTGTCCTTTTCAAAACTATTAATATTTTTAATCATAAAAATATTATTAATATATAGTACTCTTGATTTGGAGCTAATCAGCTGTGTTTTTCATATAGAAATAAAGATGCATGCTGACGTAATATATAGTAGTATTGAACAAATGCAACTACTTGATTTGGAGCTAATCAGCTGTGTTTTTTCATATAGAAACAAAGATGCATGCTGTTATTTGTTAAGAAAATCAAAATCTTAGGGGTGGCCAATGGCCATGGCCCAAGCTGCCCTGGCCTATCCTCTGCCGTACTATAGCATTGAGAAAGAAATTGACAGTAATCTGGCTGGGAGACAAGTGGTGAGTGGCCTGCGGATTCATGTGTGGCCAATTGGTAACCTGTTGCCCCAAAACGGAAGGTTCTGCCGTGAGCTGTTCGTTTTGCGCTGCAGATCGTGGCCAATTGGTAACCTGTGTGTGCATGTGACGTCTTCCCGCGCGGATCTCAAGGCGGAGCTACATACCTCTCCTGTACTTGTAAGACCACTTTTTTTAGCTGGGATAAAACATAGTAAAAGCCCTATGCAGAAATCGTTTTTTTTTTACAACGCTAAATCTCCTTAGTTTTGAAATTAGTGGAAGGTTACACACGGACTGTAGCTGCATCGGCCAAGCTCTGTCACTCGATTTGTACGAGTGTGGACAACGGTGCGTCGGTGCCGTAGTATGGAGGGATGAGACAAGCTAGATGCCGCAGCAGCCAGCAGGGATAAAGTTTCTGAATTGTTTAATGATACCAATGAGAATACAGGACGGGCATAGAATATGCCCATCATATCGTGGCAGCGTACCCTTCGTCCTCTCCGATCCACGGTACTGTGCCTGTGAGTACGGAACACCTCTGTAGGCTTTGCAGATTCGATGCGACGTGCCGGCCGGCCGGGCTTCACTGTACTGTAGCACACCTGGGCACCGGCCAGTATACAGTGCGTGGCAGGGGTGTCTCTCGACGCCACGGCACGCACCTTCACGTTGGGCAATGGTCGGTCTGTATTACGTCAGGTCCACAGTTCACATGCATATGCAGACCAATGCAAGGAGAACGGCGGCGAACACATGCACCACATCACAGCCGGCCGGTAGAGGCGCCGCCGCCGACAGGAAGATCATAGCGGAGTCCAATGCAAAAACCGAAGACATGTCACGAGATCCACAGAGCGACACGGGCAGAAGTCCTCTTTGTAGCCTCGCTTCGATCACTAGCTGCTGCTTCATCTCTCCTGCTAGCTGTGCTACACTGCGGCCTCGATCGGATCGATCGGCTAGCGGCGTCAGCCCGGCCTGTTGCCTGAATCGAGGCATGCAGCGGGACCGGCCGGCCTGCCTGAGTGCCTGACACTGCTGCCGTTGCATGCATGCGTCGCAGGGGACGCCGGGGAATAAGGCCTGGCTCCATCGACGGCCCGGCCGCAGCGGAACCGACGACGACGACGACAGGCGGGGCGCCGATGCGCCATCCATGCATGACCTGATGAAAAGCCGGACGCTAGCTCGGTCGCCGCTGCATGCCGCTTTCAGTCAAAAGCCCATCGCTCCTGGTCTGTTCTCAGCCACACCATCAACATCATAACCTGCGGCCGATCCTGTTGCTAGTTTGGCCAGTAGTGATCGATGCCTTCGTTCGTCCCTGGGGTTCTGCCACGGTGGGCGCGCGACGGGGCTCGAGACGCGAGCCGCCGCGGCCGCCCAACCCGCCCTCCTGGCCGGCCCTCGCCCGTACTCCGTACGTCTACAACTTTTTCATGCATGTGCCGATGGGCCTGGTAAAATTGACGCGAGCACGCACACCGACTACGTGTACGGAATAAATAAAGCCGACTGCTGCTCTCAAAGTCAGAGGGTTCTCGTACTTGAGAATGGTTTCAAACTAGCTTGTTGTCGTTGTAGGACTAATCACAGAAGCAGTAGTAGAATTCCCTTGAGTCATTTGTCGCAAATGAAAGAAGCTTTCTACATTCAACGGTAATGTGGACATTGATCACGAATAATATATCTTCGTCTCTTCTTCTTATATATCTTCATGAAGAGTCTTCTAGTCAAGTCTTCATGGCTTCAAGACAAGTTTGCTCTGATCGATTTGAATTCATCTTAGCTTCAATAATGGCAGTTCGCTTGTCCTCGTTCTTATTTTCTATCTTCGCCTCCTTTGCGAAGTGGTTTGAGCATCTTTAGGGTCCACCTTTGACTTCGCCCCTTTCATCCATAAGGCTTTGTTGCGCACTCCTAATTCGAAGGTTCCTTAGGCGTTGATCGATAAGCTTCCTATCCGACAAGTACCGTAGTTCAAGAGAGATAGTAGTTAATAGTAAAAGGTTGTTATCTAACTTGTTGCGCACTTACTCCGGCTGTTCCTTAGGCGTTGATCGATAAGCTTCCTATCCGACAAGTAATCGTAGTTCAAGAGAGATAGTAGTTAATAGTAAAAGGTTGTTATCTAACTTGTTGCGTACATCTACTACCCGGTTCCTTTAGGCGTTGATCGATAAGCTTCCTATCCGACAAGTATAGTTCAAGAGAGATAGTAGTTAATAGTAAAAAGTTGTTATCTAACTTTATGAGAGCGTTGTTCGAGGTTGAATCTCTAACACTAGTGATTTTCGTTGCTCAAAAAATAAAAACACTAGTGATTTCCGCCATCGTGAGCTAAGCTTTAGTAGTTCCATGGAGATGGAGATACTTGGCTAACACTACAACCTTGATATATGGGATCCATGTTTGGTACACCAGTCACAACCTCACATGTGGGGTTGTTTCACACAGATTCATGAGCACGTTGTTTTTGTCGGCTATGTTGCACTTATAGCAACACACCGCAGGTTACATGTGACCTTGAGGTACAAGTCCAAGCTTTTGTTGTACCAACTATTTGTATATAATTACATATTGATTTTAGTTGATGTCAACGGTCTCATAGGTTAAGGTCACTGCTTTTCTTTCTACATACGGCTAAGCCATCAAACCATTGAACATATTAGGATTTTTTATTACAAACGAAAAGGAGGGAAACAAATACTCAATGTAAACTGGACAAGCAAGCATTTCCCTAGTGTCACTCAGTTAAGTTTTCGGTGCCTAAACTCACCCAAGGTTAGCTGTTGCCAAAACCGTTAGTCGCACAAGCGCCGTTGGCAGAGTATTGGCGCGGTATCTTGTGGCTTGAGCCAAATAGGCCCGGGCTAGGACCTGTTTATATCACCTCCCACATACTAAAAACCCTTGCAACCTTAGTTAGGTCCTTGTGACCCCAACAATTGTTTTTTAGAAAAGGTCTACTTGATTTTAGTTGGTTTCCTAAAGAATTAAGCAACATTAAGACGTGATTTTGAAGGACTTGATTGGGATCATCCACGAAGGATTGTTGAAAACTCGAGTGAGTGTAGGTTTTCCTCTGCCGCCACGCCTCGACCCTTTCCAACAGAGCATCGAAACATTCAAATTTACTCGTAGCATCATGTGACAAGGCAAAAGTCGGCGGGAGTTGGCAGCACCGGGCAACGACGACCGCATCGATCCATGCATGGCAAATAAAGCCCGACTAGTGATTGGCACGCGCCCACGCGCTGGGGGCAATCGGGCCGCAGATATGGCGATGCTAATGGCAACAACTTGACAACTTTCTCGGTTTTGTTTGTCAACCGAACCTTGAGATCTATGACAAGATAGATAGGATCAATAGATTAAGCCCTAAAACCTAATATTAGATGATCGGACACTTTATCGATATAATAGGTCAACATGAACATGTAACAAATATATGACATAAAAACAACGCAAATCCAAAGGAGATTTGAATGCATTTCAACCACAAAAAGTTTTAAACATAGTGATCTATCATTCTCCGCATTGTATAACATTAGAATGTGATCACACAAGCAAAGTAAGTTTTGTCCACGAAAACAATATAAACATAGGGGTGCATAGATAACCCTTACGCTTAAATTCAGTTGGTATATCTTTGAAATATAAAAATTGAACACCGTAATCTTATACATGTAACATCTACAAAGGTCTTCAAGCCGCCGAGAGAATTCTTTTGACGATGTTTTAAAAAAAAAATGGTTGAGATAAAGGTCCATGATATTTAGTTACTGGAAGAGATTCTTGTGTTTGCTCCATCCGTAGTACGCTTGGAGCAGCCGCTATATCGAAACATGGTGATCCTAGGACCTAATTTTCCAAATAAAAAGAACATGTTTCAGCAAAGGTGAAAAGTAGAGATTTTTCTCATCTATAAGGATATATTGCACAATCAAGGATATCAGTTACGCACATATGATCCGCAATGCAATGCACTATCAAGGCACATAGATAATATATGAAAAACAATAAACTTTCGCCGACTATACCATAATAATATGTTGAAGTACGCAACAATGCAATGCCGAGAGGCACTGGACTTCTAATGTTTTTACGTAAGCTACAACAAGCAAGATAAACAATCGCACTCTCTCGAAATTCGATTTCCGTGCCTCTTTGTGCTTCATTTTAGCATCCTTTTCTATTTACTCGAGTGAGGACCCAACGATGTCACGTAACCTAAGTCTAGGTACCGGCCAATCGCCAGAGGACAGCTTGGCATAGGAGCAAGAGTCTACACCGCTGATATTTAGCATAAGTGTTGGCTCGCTTTGTCCTTCGCAGTAATCAATTAAGGACAGCGAGTAATTGTTTTTCATCTAGAATGAGAGGTTTTTAGTAACCCGAACATTCTTCTAGTGAAGCCTCATCACACAGTCTATTATTAGGCACAAAGCACCTTTCATAGTCTATTCTTGAGCTAATTAAGTATACTAACCAATAGGCACAAGGCAAACTTACTAATGCAATAACGGAGAGAACCAAATACCTTTCATTTAGGATTCTTATTGCACCACTGGGAAGCCCTCCAAAGATCATCTTGGTTTCCAAAAAAGATGGCCTCCAAAGAACAAAAAAAAAGACAGATCAACAAACTAATTTTAACACGGTAATAGAAACTCAAGTGTAGCTATAAAATCTATCCCTTACATATTCATTTACATAGCCTTATAATTTTTGTATAGCATTCCAAACTACATACGCCATGTGGGTTGAGCCAACCAAATAGACATTGTAGATCCTATATTTTTCAATAATGGGAAGTCATTTTTATTGTAGTTTTAGATTTATGCTTTTTTCTATAATTTTTCTATGATTTTTCAAAACCGCTTTTAGGGGTAATCTAACCAGCTTTGAAAAGTTCAGGGGGTGATTTAGACCGTTTTCATAGGTTGGGGTTATGTAGTCCACCTCCCATAGATGGGGGTGTGATTTGGAGTTTTTCCAAAAAAAAAAATACATCTAGATTTTTGTAATAATGCACCGACCATCTTTTTGTGCTTTCTTGGTTGACCTATATGTACAGCTTTGTTGCATTATCCAAAGAGCAGACAAAAGCCGACCTAATATCAATCGCCGCTTGTTGCATTATCCAACAGACAAAGTTTCACCTAATATCAATCTCTTATCCTCTTCCCTCCATCAATTTTTCTTTATTTTCCTCCCCTGCCGACCAACAAAGGAAAAATTCAAAGATGGCATGAAAAAGATGAGATGGGATCACCAACACTCCCGTAAATGGTTCATCACAGTATGTTGTTTTTCTTTTGCTATCAGCCGGATTGCTTGAGTTGATCTCGTTATAGGTTCTCAGATTCAGAATGTACCTCTTGCCTCCTAGTTGGCATGATGCCCGGGATGAGAGAGACTGGCGAGGTGGGTGACGCTCAAGAATAGGCCTAAGGCAAGGCAACTTTAGCAAAGAACAAGAAAGTTTCTTGACAAATCACCGCATATTAGCCATGTTCACTATCTCAAGAAAAAAAGGAAACTAATTTGTCTGTCAACACCATCTCCCATCTAAGCTTTGATCATTGAAATCAAAAGATTAAAATGGAATATACTAAAACATAATATAATTTACACAATCAGTACGACATTTTTGCATAAATTTAACAAGAGTTTGGTCCTTATTGCCTTTATTGCGCACGGCAACATATCTAATGTAGCATTTATGCATGCCCCACATCATGCGAGACTATTTTAGTTTTCCATCAAAAAGTAGTCCGATTGGATCTATTTGGTATTCCCAAAGATGCATCTCAAAGTAGTAAGGTGAAACGACCTGCAACTCATGTTCCATTGGTTCAATTATCAAAGCTCGATAAATAGGTGGTGGTTTTGAGATGAGCGTAAAACTCACTTTGTAAGTTTGCATCTTGAGGTGGTTCAGCTGGACTTCAAGCTCAAATTAGAAGAGCCCTCCTCAAATATTGTGCACCCGTCTTATTATTTTCCTCAAAAAAGCCATAGATAATATGTTGACAAAGAAAGAGACTACCGTGGCTTTGCAAAACTAGCATGAACATTTATAGAGCCCTTTGTGTTCACATGGAGGGCCATGTACAAATAGATTTTGAAGGCATCCGTGAGTAAAAACAAAATTCACCATTGACCTGAAAATTATGCAAGATCGATGCGTCCGATGGCACGATCTAATTTTACCTATTGTCCATATATGATACCAATATCACCGAGACCACCAAGCCAACCTTGTCATCACCGATAATGTATAACAGATAACCCAACAAATAAATTCAGTTTACAAGAACCTCAAGAATAAGCACACTAAAACATTTCTATGCACCTGGTTAAATTGGCAAATAAAATTGGCTGCTGTCTACATTAAGTCCGAAAGAAGCAACTAAATTCTAATGTATACAATTCATGTAAACGATTTTGTGTAGGCAACCACTTAAAAACCAGAAAAATATATATGATATATTCCATATAGCTGAAATTTTGGGAAATTATTTTCCATGAATGCACCTTCTTAAACACATGGAGGCCGATTAGAGTTGATCTATTAACAAATCTAGAACAACAAGAGGGAGGAGGGAAGACATGACCTTGTATTGTTCAAAGAAAAATGTATTGTGTCCCTTATAGCTTTGATGGATCTTCGCATACCCGTTGAAACACCGGTGCCATGCATGCTCGAGTGGATCTTCACCGACCAGACGCAACCATGCAACAATTGTGGTTTTATTAAACCATTCAATAATCCATATGCAAATTGAGGGAAAGGTCAATTCCTCGTGGACAATCTAGGCTGAAGGGGAGATGCAAGCAAAGGACAACACAAAGGCCGACCGAAATGCGTGGTCGGTCGAACGCTCGGCCGAGAAGGACAACCCTGTCTGCATCTTATCTACTCTAAAAACAAAGAATATTCATCCACTTTACGGCAATGAACCCACCCCGGCCTCCGTGAGGTGATCGGCCATGACACGATCGATGGTCAGCGAGGGAGATGGAGCCGCTGCACTCGGATGGAGAGGGAGAGGGGGAGTAAACCAAATGAAAGCGACGGATCGAGGGAAGAGCAGAGAGCCACGCCGGGTTCCCGCAGAGCCGCGAGGAGGGGAGCCGCTGATCGCCGGGCGTGGCCGCTCGCGACGCGATGTCGGACGGGCGTCGCCGCGCTGCCGCCGGCTTCGGCGCCGCCGCCGCCGGGTTAGCCGTGCTCCGGCCGCTGCTCGCGCCGCCGCTCGCGCTGGACGCCAAGACGCGCCAAGACGCTGGACGCGCTCGCGCCGGGCGTCACGCGACGCCCACCGCGCCTCGGGCTGTCGCCGGGCGCTACCTCACTGCCACGCGCGGCGGGCCGCGCGCGCCACGGCCGGGCCCGCCGGCCGCCCTGCAGGGAGAGACGAGGGAGAGGGAGAGGCGGGCCGCGGGTTGGGAGAGGGAGGTAGGGTTAGGGGTGGCCGAGTCGATATATATATCTAGCCGGCGACGCAGACAACCGGCGGATCAAGATCGAATCCATTATCATCAATCGAACGACGTGACAGCGGCCGCACGCTTTCTCCACATCCAATCTTCTCTTTAA
>JADLZK010005358.1:0-15092 GCA_015847255.1 Hyparrhenia diplandra | reverse complement strand
TTGGAGACACCGCTCCTAGCCCGGCTTGGTGATTTGGTGGAAGCGTTGGCAAGAGAAGGTGATTGTTCTTGGCCACCTCCATGATTGTAAGAGGACCACGCATTCCTCGTCGGGGAAGACAAAGTTGCAAGGAATACATTGCTCGTGATCGGGTGAGTACCTCCCTTGTGCGTGTGGTGTCTTGCGGTGCCTTGCTGGGTGAAATCTCATGTTTGGTTTTGGAAATTGATGACACCTTGTGATGCTAATCCTTTTGCTCTAAGTGTGACTTGAGAGATAGGATTGCGTTTGTGATAAGAGCTACATGATCATGAACATGGGCGTGGTGATGGACATGGTGGATCATCGAGCTCATGGTGTGTGAAGGAAAGGAACCCAGGGAGATCAAGGCAAAGGTTTTGCTCAATAGGGTTTTCTTTTTGGTGATCAAGACACTTAGAGAGTGTGATCACACTTAGGATAGATAGCCGACTATCAAGAGGGAAATCATCGACTATCTCGAGATTGGAAGTGCCTCTAGATTCATCCTAACTTGCATATGCGTTGTGAATCGAGTGCACTAACTTAAAGCTTCGTGCTACCTGGGTGGCGTTGCGCTTGGAAAGAGGTTTTACGTCAAACCTCGGATTTGTCAAGCCTACGGGGTGACGATCCGCGAGGCTAATTTCGATGGAGGTCGCGGTGTTCTTTGGGCTGCTTTGTCTATGCTCTCGGAAGTAGAGGGGGTTGTCACCGACACATTTTGATGAGACAGCGGTGTTCTTTGGTTTTTACGCTTTCGAGGGTTCTTATTTGTTTCAGCGTGATTTTGTCGGCCTGGTTGGCGGATTTGTCCAGCAAAGTCTTCGGACCAGAACAGCGAAAGCTTCGACCCGATTCACGCTCCACAGGCTGCTTGATGCTGTGATCTGTCCAGGCCTTGGGTGGCGGATTGTCCATGAGTCCTCCCGGGCAGACGAGCGAGTTCTGTGGCTCCACTGTCTCCCTGACGGTGTTGTTCAATGGCGGATCTGTCCTAAGTCCTCTGGCAGGCGAGCGAGTTGCTGGCTCCACGTCTCTGGCGGTGTTGTTCAATGGCGGGATTTGTCCGGCCATGGTTGGCGGCTGTCCATAAGCCTTTCGACCGCGGCGGAGGCTGCTGCTTCTACGGATCCTGCTGCGCAGCGATGAGCGGCGGGACGGTCCAGGGCTCCACGGGGCGGGATTTGTCAGCGTGTCTGAGTTCGAACTAATTTGAAACCAACGGCTAGTTTCTAAAGGGGCGGACTGTGCGAGCTCGAGTGAGTCGGGACTGTATGCGCGTCCCGTCGAGAAGGAAAGCGGCTAGTTTTTCGGGGCCACCTCTATATAGTGGGTTGGGCTGGTTGGGGGAGTCTCTCTTGCCATTTTGAAACACTCCTACTCTCTTGCAAGCTTGAGAACTCCTCCACTCTTCTCCTTCCACTAATTGTGATCTTTTGTGAGATATATGAGATTCAAGTGCATTGGTCTTGGTGTGGTTGCATCTAGAGGCACTTGTTCTTCTGAGGAGCCACGATTTCTTTGCTTGCTTCTCTCTTGAATTTGCCCGGTTCCCTAGCTTGCTTGAGTTTGGTTGGGTAATAGAGCTCGAATCGGTGATTGTTCGAGGCCACACCGTCGTTTCTTGTGGGAGGGGTCGCTCCTTACCACGTGAGTGAGGTTCATGAAAGGAGCACTAGTGGATTGCTCGTGGCTTGTGAATCCTCTATTGTGATTGGTGCTTGAGCCCCACCGGGATTTGACAATCGCGTCATTGCTTTAGCAACCATCAAGTGAATCGCACAATGGGGACTAGCGTGTCCTGCTTAACACGTGAACCCCGTGAAAAATCCTTGTCAAGTGTGCTTGTTCGTTGGAGATTTTCATTGAATTGGTGATTGCATCAACCCGACACTTGCAATCCTAAGTGGTATTTTATTCTAGCCTCTTTGCATTACTTCCACTAGCATATTTGTGTAGCCTTGTGTAGGTTATTTAGTTGACTAGAGGCAGTTTAGCTCCCAGTGGTAGAATTAGTTAGCTTATCTTGTCCACCTAGGAGTAAAGTAGCAACCTAGCACTTGTGTGAACCTAGAGATATTGTAGAATTGCTATACTTGACTTGTGGCTTGCGTAGCTAGTTTGTAGCACCAATATTTTAGCTTTGCCATCTTATTTAACTACCTTGTTAAGTGTTGTTTGTAGAATTTTTAATAGGCTATCCCCCCCCCCTCTAGCCATTAGACCTTTCGGTGGGCGTGTCTTGCTGGGACAAGTGGCTTGAGGGTCACACCGAGGAACCACCCAAGGTGTTGGCTCGACACAACAGACGTAGCTTGTCGGGTGTGCAAGTGAACTCCCGGGATAAATCGACACGCTGTTCATTGTCTCCTCGGTGATGCTTATTCATCGTATTGTGATTGTTCATCCCCATTATCTGCGATTGGTTCATTGCCTCTACACGCTTAAGATATCAAGTTCACCGCTCTAGTATTTTCATTTCTAGCTTACTTTGTGTAGAGGTAGCTTTGACTTGTAATTGCTCTTGCTAGCCTATGATCATATTTAGATTGTTCACTAGTTAGAGTAGTGACATAGCAATTGAGTGACATAGAGATCATAGTTATATTTAGACTTGTCACTAGAAGGCTTGCAAGACCACTAGACCTAGTGCAAACCGCATTTAATTTGTTTGTTATACTAATCGTTTGTCAAGTTGAGCTTGTAGAAAAATTTTTATAGGCTATTCACCCCCTCTAGCCATCTAGGACCTTACAATAACACCTCCAAGGGCATGAAGAAGCTTGATGAGGGAGCAAACCACAATTTGCTACTTGTGCTACAAGGAAGGCGAGCTGAAGTGTGAAAGGAGAAGTAGAGCACAAAAAAGGTTTGGGCCCCAAAAGAGACGTTAGAAGTTAAGCCGGACTTTGCGGAATTTGGAGACTTACAAAGTTGACTCATATGTCATGTGGTACACCATATTGGATCAAATCATTGCCAAAGCATCTAGTTTCTATTCTTGTCTAGATTTGCATGAGCAAGTTTTGAATTCTTGTTATGCATGCACCAAGTAAATTGTATGATAGCTTTGCTTATGATCACTCTTATCCATGAGAAACCTACATGATTTATTAGTTTAGGATCACAACTCAAGATATTAGATTGGTATTCTATTATTCTTTTTATGCCACAGTCCAAATTATAGGGTGCTCCCAACTATCACCTTCCAAAGTTGTCAAGTTTTAATTGGTAACATCTTTTAGTGGTAATTTGGCCTTAAAAAGGTTAAGTACACATCTTCTATAAGCATTCAACACATTTAGGGGAAAAGGTTACTCTATGGTTTATGATCTTTGACACAAAACCATTTCAATCCTATCTTGTGTGGGCTGATGCCATGCCATGCCTTTTACCACATACACCCTATTATGTGCTTGTGCGCTGCAGGATTGAATGTTGCGACAATGCTCCATACCAGTATCCTTATTTATGAGTTAGTCATTCAGAAAAATATCAGTTTTGTAGTCTAGATCAATGTAATCGTCCATTGTATCTTTTTACTCTTTATGACAATAGGCAACTTTTGCTGAAATTGATCTACCTTTTGTTGGTGGACACCGAAAATAAAGTGTTTTGCTCAGTAAACACTTGTTTATTTCACGTAAAAAAAGTTATTCTTTATTTTTCTTCTAGACACCATATCCAATAACATATTCATTTCTCACCTAGGATGAGAGAGAAATATCAGTCAAATATCCTTTTTAACCCCATTCTTCTTCCTCCTCTCTTCCATTTCTTTTTAGTTCTCCCTAGTGCCGCCGCCATGGTCGAGCTCGTGCTCAACCCAAAGACGACTCCATCTCCTTCACTTTGAGCGCCCCTAAAACCTTCCTTTTGCTTGAGCTATGTCCCGTCTCGGAGTCCACCGAAACCGACAACAAGTGCCTCACACTCATGGCCTGCTTGTCCACTCCGCCCATCCTCGTGCTCCCTCTCTAGCACCTCCACCAATCCTCATGCTCCCTCTCCCTCTCCTTCTCTCCCTCTCTAGCACCTCCACCAATCCTCATGCTCCCTCTCCTTCTCTAGTGCCGCCACTGCCATGCTAAAGCTCGATCAAGCTCTCGATGTCCCTACCCCTACCATCTCTAGCCTCATATCCTCCTCCGTTTGGATCGCATGACAAGGCTAACACCACTCCATGGTGTCAAAACCAAATGCAACACAATTTCCCATCACACACCCCTCTGTTTCGCAGGGGCTAGGGGCGGAATCTAGGCGTGACCCTCAACCTAGCTGCCTAGTCGAGGTAATCACGCAGGTGTTGCTAGGCGTTTTTCTAGGCGATGAATAAATACATGTATAAATACTTACAAGGAGAAAAAACCGAAAGGGGAAAAAAGACCCATTCAAAGGCCCAACTCCCCACATAAACCTTGCCACCTCTCATCCTCAACCTCTCTGGCCAATCGCTCTACCTCTCTTGCCGCCTCCTACCCTCGACACGCCTCTCACATCTCAAGCACGCACTTTAAGCCCGCCGCTACCCGCTCGCTGCCCCCCGACGGGCCCCCACAAGCTGGGCAAAGCACCCGCCGCCCTCGTAGCTCCACCTCCCCACCGGCAACCTCCTCGGCGCTCCTCCACCCCAATCGGGCTGTCGATGAGCTGCTAGGGGCCTATGGGTCCGCCTACCCCCCATAGGCGTTGACCCTTCGATTCACGATTAGGTGCACCCTATCGCCACCTAGTCGATGCCTAGCGGAACGGGGCACACCAGAGCCATCAACTCTCGCCACGGCTCCTGGTCACCGAGATCTCCACCAGCGATCCCATGCCCTTCCTCGTGCTCTGCAGCTCCTCAGAGACTCGCTGGCTGTCAGAGCACCATCCAGACTCCAGACCGATGTAAGTGACCTGGAGGAAAGAACAAGGAGAGATGAAGAAAGAGGCAGGGGCAAAAATAACATTTCATCGCTCTTCTCTAACCTCTGTCACCTCCATGAGCCAGAAAAATTTGGTAACAAAAAAAAGTGTCCACCAGCAAATCACTTCAATTTTAAAACAAAACGGATTGCTTCATTTTTAGTGTCCACTAGTTAATGAAGGTCACTTTAGTGTCCACGAGCAAATTTAATAAATTTCAACTCTTCAAGTCCATTTTTTTGTCACTCACATGATAGGATTTTCTGCAACATGCAAATCTCTATACAGTTAACTGAAAAGAAAAATCGGCTATGTGAAATCAACATCATTCGCCCAGTACTTCTGAATTCTCTAGTTCACAACCAAACCAGATTCACAAAAGTGCTCAACCAAAAGAATCGATCCCAAAGTTATAATCTCTTGATGAAAATGTCTCCTGCGGCTCCAGTGCTGTACTTGTATCTTGTGACCTCTCCCAGCTGTCGAGTCCACACCTGATACTGTCACCAACAGCGTTGCAACCTTTTCTTGCTCTACTCCCAGAACTATTCCCTGATGTCCCACTAAGATAATCTTGACTATGTATTTGTCCATGTTGCAATGTCACTTCTACTGATTGTCCAGGAGAGATTATACCGACTGCTGGAGAAACCTGTGGTTATCGCGGCTCTTTCAGTTTTCAAACAATTAAGCTCATGGCATCGAATAAATCTTAATTAGCAAAACAATCTTATAGTATTAGAGCATCTATTATCATTTTAGTGATATGCTTGATGTGTAATGGAAAAACTCGATATAGAATAAGATTTCCAGAATCACATTCAGCAAACTTTTATCTTTTCACCATCTTGGTTTTTTAGCATCTTTCCACCATCTTGGTTAAGCACCAGCTAACAACACTTCCTGATAGGACAAGAAGAGTATATAGTTCATGTCCCAAGGCTATAGCTAAACTATGCTCAACTGGAGTAACTTAGGATAGGACAAGAAGAGTAGAAAGAGTAACCTACCTTCAGCCAAGAAGGGAAACCTGAGAAAGGTGTGCCAGATGACTTTGGTGTCTGACCAATGATCTCAAAACAAACCAACTCTTTTGTACTTCTGTTATGTAGTTTCACAACAGAAGAGTTTTGATCTTGCAAAATGATTTCATTAGTGCTGATATTTACTTCAGGGAAAGGCTCAAGCCCTGAAGGTAGTCAACACTTCCTTATTTGAAGTCATTATTTTCTCCATATTTCTGCCTCATTGTTTGTTTGTCGAGCATGAGCAATATCCAAATTGAACACACATTTTACAGGTTTGTGATCACTGTCCGTTGCTTCCATACAAGAGTCGTACCTAAAAATGGAATAACAAGCATTGCAAATTAATGAACAGAATTATATTATATTACATCCAGCAAGGCAAGATAAACAAACAACAAACTACTACAGTGATATTGAACAAACTACCGGACATTCCAAAGAACACTCAATCTGTGAACTAATTCGGCTGTCCCGATATAGAATTCTGTCACACCCAGGCTGGAATGCGCCTTTTCTCACTACTATCATAACCTATAAGGCAAATAAAGTTAACTAGATGAGATCACTATAATAATTGCTTCAGGAGATCACTAAAAAAACACATACAGATTATTGCAATGTAGGTTATGCTAATGTGATCAATCCAGTACAGTGACATAGTTCTATACCAGATAAGCCTGCTACGTGTTTCTCAAATTTATAAGTAGGGGAACTTAAATTCTCCTTCACGTAACCCCTGGAAGACTCTCCCGGATTTCATTTCTGCTCGTAGCTGATCATTCTCTCTCAACCAGTCAAAGCAAATCGCGAGAAACCAAGCCCATTGCCTCATCGAAAGAAATGTCATAAAGCCGGTAATTGAAGTCACCGAAACACGATCATGTCTGTATCTGACAACTCAGGCAGTCTTGATCCCTGTCATAGCACCACCATGTTGGTCAGTTTACAATCACACAATCAAGATACACAATAACTCTAAAAACTGAAAAAACAAATGAAGATCACTAACAGCGCATTTGTTCCTCGAAGAACTGAGCAGCAGAACCAGAAACTGTAATAACAAGTGTGTATATAAGCTCAATTTTCACTTCCATAATTATTATTGAATGATATTAGCAAAATTTGGGCGAAATCTTTGCAAACTTGCATGTCCATAAGCAAATGCAGATAAGTTAATAGGAGAAGATTTGATTACCTGATGTTGTCAATAATCCATTGGAACGGGAGGAAAATGTCATTGATCTGAAGACATGGTCAAAGTCTTCATTCCGTCTGCTCACAGCTTCCATATGTGCAGCAAAATGACAATTTACAAAAAGCAAATGCGTCTATCATGTATTCTCATTCTCAGCCCTACTGCTCCCTAAAATAATCAGATACATCAAACAGTAAGTTACCCCCATTGATCAGCAAGAAAACCTCCTGTATGATCAAAACGAAGTGGAAAAACAAATTATTTCTTTCCATTTTCATTGAGACTCTGATCAAGCAAATATGAAAATCACATGTCAGTTCAGGGAGTGCTCAGTTTATCGAAAGTGCTAATCTTTCCTGAATATGCATAAAGCACAAATCAGTGGGTAATGCATGACAGACAAGATATAGAGGATGAATCATGTTTTCATTTTATTTGAGAGCATTTCCAATAGAAACTCGTATATTAGTGCAATAACACAAGCTGGTAGCGTCCAAACCATTGGTATGGATGAAGGATAGATGCATAAGAATATGGGTTGAACTAGTCGGTGCATGCAACTATCCTAGTTAGCGACAATTAAATAAATAATTGTTGCTCTCGCTCGGTCGCTCCTATTCCACGTCTGGGCCTGAGGGCCTCCACGTGAGGAGTGTTAGAATATAAGTGAATTGCACACCTCTCCCCCATCAACTTAAGCTTTTTGGGCTGAACTAGTTGTTTTTTTTAACGTAATGGCAGGAGCTCTGCCTTTCAATTAAGCAGAATAGGATTGGCCTAGTTTTTAAGAAAACTACAGGCCTAAAAACCTTATTGGGTTGAACTAGTCAGTGCATGCAACTCAATAGTTATCAATCATGTGATGTTAAGATCCCACCAAGTCCAACCCATTTATCCTTCATCCAAAGACAATATTGAAAACTTACATGATCACACCAAGATATGAGTTTCCACCAGATAATCCAAAAAACTTATACTTTGGTTAATTATATTGGCACTAAACAAATTGACAAATAGTGCCAATTACTATTGTTGTAAATTGTAATGCTACCTTCATTTCTGAAAGAAAAAGAAGAATTATCTTCTTCCCTCAAGGCCTCAACCCAATTGATCAAGTGTGAAATCTTACTAGAATCAATAAAGGTTCTCAAGTTAAATTAAGCTGTGCAGCACAGCACAGCAACCACAAATATCTTGAATTACTAAAGAAGTTTGTTCTTTCACAAAAGGATGTTCAAGAACAAGTGCCTGAATATGGAATGCATGAAAGAGGATTCACATCAACATGTTTTTTTTTGACTGAACTCAGCAAGGGAAACCCCAGCCTATTTTTTTTATTTTTTCTAATAATGCAGACCTGTTTAAATTCGCTCCATGGGGAATTCTAACCCAGGTCTGTTGGTGCTACCAGGTGCTCTAACCACTAGGCTAGAGGCCCTTTTGCCATCAACATGTTTCTTAGACCTCAGATTTCAGCACCCAAGACACGAAGAGAGATCATATACCATGAGCTACTTTATTTAATACATAATATTGACATTAGCATGGACGCGGGGTCCGGTACAATAACATGAGCACCTTGTTTTGATTGTTCGTCCTAATCCACATGCCACTGCCGCATTGTCAATGTCTCCAACTAACTGCTTAAGATTTATTCTGACCCTGGAAAAAAAAGAACAATATAAATAATTCCCATGATAACAGGATCAAATCAAAGAAAAACGGCCAGGCCCTGCTCAGATTACCATACAGCAATGAGTAATCCAGCCATTTGTCTTGAACCAACACGCACAAAGGAGTGGCCCTTCAAAATCTGGCCAATTGCATCCAACCACCACTCTCCATTTGACTTCCCTCTAGTCCTACCTAAAGTCAGTAGGAATGTTACAAGGAATTCAACATTACAAATAGTAAAAAAAAAAAATTTAGCCATTTTTAAATAGTTATGTCTACTAGTATTCTCGAAAAAACAACAAGAATGCATTAAAAACAGGTAATAAACAAGCATCCTCTTTGCAACAACCTCATCACAGAGAATTTGTGAAACTCTGAAAACTGGAAAAGCAAGCCATAATTAAAAATTTGCAGCCCTGCAGGTAAAATTTACGCCAAACTCAGAAGATTGAACATTAAGGAAATGGTATGTAACCAAAAAAGGAATTCAAACTAGTTGTTAACCAAAAATTCAATATGCAGTATTTTGATCCAGCACTATAAATTTCTAGGAGTTGGTCCTAGCCAGAATATAGGACATCTTCAAATGACTAGCAGAAATAACCATTATGTAAAAACTAAAATAAAAAACTTAAATTTCTGAATGTGACATCTGTACCGTTTCTTTGGCTGCAGACATTGCAAGAAAACCAGCACCCATGTCCACCTCCTGCAATCCAATTACAACAACCCCAACCTCTCTGGTGTTGGAAGTTTTAGCCAAGCTCTTAAAGACTCATAGGATGCCTTTTCTTGCCCAACATTCCAGGAACCCACTAATACTTTCATGTATTCAAAACTTCTGTACGATGAATCTTTCTCAATCAATTCTGAACGCAAAAATGCTGTCAAGAGGCCTGGTGATGACAAGTTCCATCCACGGATTCCCCCATGACCAGCCAGTGTAAAGATATATGAACCTCCAACAGCCATACTCAGAACTGGACTACTATGTGCAATCCATCCTCCTAACAAGTTGCCTTCGAGGTCCAACAGCTGGATATTTCCATCCATGTAACCCACCCATATTCTTGATCCAAAATTGTAGATACATTGCACAGATGATGAATGATGCATGAACTCTTGCAGATGATTACCACTGCCATCCCATTGGGCAAGAGAGCCATTTGCCGATCCTGTCCAGATCATCCCATCCGTTGACATTGTAAATGCTTCAATTCGTCGAGTGTCATCTCCGAAACCTGCTTTAACAGCAACTCTCGGACTGCATCAGCTGCTCCCAACAAAGCATTTAAGTGATCTCTGCAAGAAACCAACAGGACTGCGACTTTCTCTTTCCTTGGAGAAAACAGAGTTTGTTTTGTCCCATAGCTAAATGTATCCTGAGCAGATAAGATGTCGAAACGGGTATCAACTTGGCCATCAATGTTTACCACTTTTAGAAGCTCCTTAGTGCGAGAATCCCTGCATAGCAGAATAGATAACAGTATTACGCAAATATAGAAATAGCTGGACTAATGTCATTCAAATGCAACAAGGTAAATGAACACATGAAGTGTACCAGAGTGCAAATGTGAGGTAACCAGCACTCCATACTTTTGATCTACAATTGTCAGACAATAGAAGTTTTACATCTACGGCTGGCAAAGGACAGGCCCCTCCATCACTGACCATGTCCCTAAGGTCAATGGATGATCTTTCAACTAAAAAGGAGGTCTTACGCTTTTCTTCTGTTTGTGAAATGAGTGACTTCTGAATCGGTTCTCCATACCATACTTTGATTGCTCCCCCTTCAGACCCAGACCACAAATCGCCTATAAGACATGCAAGAAACAACACTACATCAGCATTTCATGGGTGCATAATTGAAGAGGGGTTACTGCTGATAACAGTACTCCTTGCATTCCATAACAGTAGCTCAGTACTCCATGTAAACGATTGATTTTGAAATTAATTGTTAACGTTCTGATTCAATTCTGAATAACATAGCAGCTACATATATTTACCAAACCAATGATAGAGAGACCATAACATGATCTAGAACGCATGCGCAGTTTGTGGTTAGTTTTCAGTTGATCATTTACTTATTTCTGCTGATAGTTAGTAGGTACACAACAGGCATCCAACTGTCTTGCACATATGCTCGACAGGACCTAGAATTAGACAAGGGCATACAACTATCTTCTTGAATAGCCAATGTTCTGTATTCGTTACCTAAAAACAAGAACCCCACATCATCTCTATAAGAGGTGACTCGGGTAGACATGCCAGCGCCGCCGAATGGCCCCTCCTCGACCAGCTGCATGGCCTGCTCTCCGGTTAGCGGTGGTGCTAAAAAAGGCAGCCATCAAAGCCCCTTCCCTTCCCCACCCCTACTCTCTCCCAAGCCTCTCACCCGCTCACCACTAGCCGATGGCCGGCGACATGACCTGTGGTGCCCACCACCTCAGATCTAAAAGACCACCGGAGCTTGCTCGATCGCTGGGCAGTTCCGACCTGCAGCGGCGGGGGGCCTCACTGCGCCCACACCTTGTCATTGTGTCACGGGGCGGCGGATGTCGGATGATGACAAGCAGTTCGAGAACCACCACCACCTGAGTTTGTGTCGCCAAGGGTGGATGATGATGAGTGGCTCTATGCAACACACTTTCGGTCCGCTATGGCTGACAACATCATCGGTGATGCAACTCCCCAAGCTCGCATGACGTGACCTCGACATCAAGGCGTACATCATTGTGCGCTTGGAGCTGTGCTCTATCATGTAGGCAGAGGAGATGAGACCTAGTGGGAGCGATGCAAATAATAGATCGATGGTGGTGAGGAACCGCAGGGATCTCATGGATCTCCAACATTGCCATCGAGCTATCAACCTTAAGTGGGTGTTCAAGGTCATACGGCAAAGTGGTCAAGCACAAGGCGTGGCTGGTGGTTCATGGTTTTGTCCAAGTGGGGCATCGTTTCGAGGAGGTGCTCGCGCTAGTTGCGCGTAGGAGTCGGCCTCGGCCCACGCTAGCATTGGCCGCCTAGGAGGGGTAGCTTGTCCATCACATGGACGTCAAGTCTATGTTCATAACTGGGACATGAACGAAGAGGTGCATGTCGCGACGGCCCGCCAAGCTTCGTCGTCGTCGGGCAAGAAGGCAAGGTGCGGTTGCGCAAGGTCCTCTATGGCCTATGTCAAGCGCCGATGCCTAGAACGAAGCTCAACCGCATGCTCAAGGAGTCCAGCTTCCACCACTTCCACAAAAAAGGGATCACGGGCACGGGGGTGTATCGATGTGGCAAAGAAGATCTCTCCTCTTGGTCGGTATGTACATGGACACGCTATCACTACCAGTCGCGGCAGAGTAGAAAAGTTCAAGGCTTAGATGAAGTCATCATTCCACATGAGTGACCTCGATGCCGCTATGCTTCTACTTGGGCATCGAGGTGCGTCGGGTGACGATAGCATCACACCGCAAAGAAGGCCACTACACCAATCACATCCTCGAGCCGGGCATGGCCAACCCGGTCCACACACCCATGGAGGAGTGGCTCAAGTTGGAGTCTAGAAAAAGCACGACGAAGGCCGTGGACTCCACGCACTATCGGCGGATCATTGGAAGCCTCGCTATCTTGTCCACACCTTGCCCCCCGACCCGGCGTTTCTTTGTCGTGTTCGTGAACCAAATCATGGAGAAGCCCACGGAGGAGCATCTCCGCACGCGGTGAAGCGCATCCCACGCTACATTGCAGGGTTTGTGCTACGGACAGCAGAATGGAGTAGCGCATCTGGTCAGATATTGCAGCCGATAGCAACCTCGCCCGGCGATATCAATATTTGGAAGAGCACCAAAGGCATTCTCTTCTTCTTCGGATCAAGCGTGTGGTATCCCTGTCTTCTTGTGGCCAGAACTCAGGTGGACAGCAACCCCGACACTGGCAAAGATCCGTCTTCCATGACAGAGCAAGCACATTGATCCCGATATCATTTCATCCAGGACTGCATGGAGGAGCATTAGTGCCGGCTACATCAACACCAATGACTCACCGATATCTTAACCAAATCGCTTTGGGCGAATGTCTTCCAAAAAATTGTGCGTATTAATTGGAATGATCAAGATCAATCCCAAACATGGACACAAGAATTATGGGGAGAATCTAATAGATAAATAATCCTTGTGTCAATCCTTTGCTTAGCTTATAGTCATATTAGGTTTTACGGTTGACTCTCTGACCCTTGGTCGCAAGTCTCCGTCAATAATCTTTCTTGGCATGTAAGTAGTCAAATATTAGGATATCAAAGTCTCTTCTTATGAAAATGATATGGCTCACGTGCGGTGTGTGTCCTTGATCCTAAACACCAATTTGGCTCAAACATATCCACATAATCAACATGTCCTCTCCTAACCTCATTTTTTTATTCTCACCACTGGCCTGCTCCTATCCACTGCTACTCCTCCTCTATTTGGCCTCATCTCTCCCCCAACTCTCCCGACACAACCAAGAAGATGGCTCAGGCCACTACTGTCACCTGATATACCTCTCGCCGCCTACTAGCCGTGTGGCAACTCGCAACGGACGAGGATGTTGTTGTATTTTTCGTAGTTCCTCGGCTTCCCGCGCAGCAAATCTCCACGTAGCCACAAGCGGTCCAAATCAAGAACATTATCTCTAAGAGTGGCTATAGGGAAGGTGCCCAATCTTTGTCTAGACAGGAGCCCCATGGCGGCGAGAATACTGCTTCCATGAGCAGCGTGTTTGATAGTTCAATGATTTTTTCCATGAAATGTGTTTTTTAGTAACTTGTGAAATGTTTATTGCAATTAGTTTTCTTGTAGGTTGCAGTATCTCTCTATTATGGGATGTTTGAACAAGTTGATGTTCTTGCATTCCAGTAACCATTTTAGGATGTCACTGTTGTATATTTGCAGATGTTCTAGCATGAGGAGATTTTGGTAGTTACAAATTGATTTGAGATGTTGCGACATGTTTTTTATGTTAGCATGAGGTGGTTCAATATGTTTCATCGGCTAATTTCTTATGTCACATGGTTTGATTTTGAGATGTTACAGTTTGAAAGTGAAGTAAAAAAGGCAAAGTTGCAATAAGTTTTTTTTTTTTTTTTTGGCTCAAACTAGCTACATGCATAAATGTGATGTTCTAGCTTTGATTTGTATCTTCAATGTTGCATAAGTTTATTTTCAATGTTCCATACACTATTTCTTTAGTGCTGCAAGCGGACCTTGTTTTTCAATGTTGCGAAAGCAATGATTACATCTGATCCATTTCTCTCTTTTCCATCTTTCTTTCCTCATGAGCGCCATCATCGCAGGGTTTTACACTTCTGCATCATAGAACAGGAGGAGGGAGCTGCATGTGTCAGCAAAGGGAGAGGGAGGAGCACTGGGGTGGAGGAATAGCTGGCCGCCTGGATGGATTGCTTCTGTTCAGACGTTCAGACGCTAGTGGGCCCTGCTTTTCTCAGGCTGTGAAAGCCACTAGGACTTTTAGCACTCCTATTCAGCTATAAGAGGTGAATAGACCAGCCAGCTTGAGCTCATAGCAGCCCCACAATCAGCCTCCACCATCTGTACCAAAGTAGCAGCAGCTTAACAGCTGCATATAATACTATCGATCCTTCCTAGCCCCAGTTCAGCCACCATTCTCTCTCAAAGAGTGGTGTAGCATTAGCAGCAAGAGCTCATATACTATTATCAATCCTAAATTTGCCCACAAGAATGTACGCAACTAACTGAACGATGTAACATGGTAAAGCACAAAACAAGACTGATCTGGAGAAAGCTTTTAGAATGCTGAATAACTACAGGGATAAAAACAGCTCTACTTTAAGTGGTTACTATCTGGTACCTCCCGTGAGGCCTCCTAAAGGTTCAAGGCAAAATCATTCACAATCCTCAATAATCAGAACGTAGTGCTACATTGTATCTGAATACGCGGCAAAACTGCAGCGATGGACAGAAAATAGAAGCGAGGAGATCTACCATAGGGAGAGATGACAGCCAAAGCTAACACTGGCCACCGCGGTGTGCCCCTCCCACGAGAGGCACTCCCGCCTCCGGTCCGGGATCCAGCGATCCACCCAATGATCCGGCCGTGCGTGGCCGCTCCCCACCTGCCGCCGCGGCCGGGGTCCGCCCGTGAGGCGGTGGCCCCAGGGCGTCTGCGCGCGACTCCACGAAGCGCCTTGAGCGCCTTGTAAGCCCCAAGCAGCTAGCTGAGCGCCGGTGACGGAAGAAGGCATCTGCGAGTCCCACGCCACGGCG